>JAWQRP010005366.1:0-10762 GCA_033557875.1 Quadriops clusia
AAACGATCAAGCAGGCACATTAATGAGCAAGTGGGGACATAAATGAGTAAGTAGGAACATAAATGAGTAAGTAGGGGCATTTTTTTTTTCAAAAATAGACTTACATCACTTTCAAAACAAAGGGTCCATATATCTATTTTTTCCATTCTTCAAAAATATACATAATATCGTGTACATGGCTGCCTGTGATTTTTCACAGCCGTTTTGACAAAATTGCTTGTCTGTGACAAAATTAACTAATAAGAACATAAAGGAGTGAGTAACGCATAAATGAGCGAGCATAGAGATAAATAAACAAGCTAGGACTTAAATGAGCAACTGAGAAGATAAAATGAGCAACTGGGAAGATAAAATAAGCAACTGGGAAGATAAACAAAAAGCCTCTCGAATTTTTCGCATTATATTGGATAATTGAAACGATTCCAATTTGATCGCGCGGTTTTCCTCGCTAGCCGCACCAACAGTGGTTATTTTGAAATAATGACGCGATAATTCCGCGTCATTATTGAGGTAAATAGACGTCATTAGGAGTCCTGAGGCCGGCCTCAAGTTAATTAGGGTCTTTAAGCGCCGTTTACTATTGTAATAAGATCAAGTTTTTTGGTTGCGCACGAACAAGCGCACACTTTGTTGTCGCCGGTGAGTCTTTGATTTTGCTATTTTGTCGGGATTCAACTAATTGTTTACTATTAGTAGAATGCAGGGCAAGTTTTCTTTCGTTCTTTCGTTTTTTCTCCTAGATATATTAAATTCTGCTATCTTTTACGATATAAAATCATTGGTTTTTTTTCATCGTGGAAAATTGGAACTTTGCAAGTAATTTTAGTTTTTGGTGTATTTGTCTAGAATGATTCATAGGATCTATATGTACTACATCTACAAAAAATATCACGTAAAAATACTCCATCTACTATTCATGTGTTCAACTATCATTTTATCGTTATCATTTAAAATACAGGCAAATTCTTTAACAAAAATTATTATCATTGCAGAACAATGTAAAAACAAAAGCATCTCTCATCCAGCATAGCACAACTATCTAATTCCAATATTTCGGAAATAACAAACATGTTTACTTTAATATTTTATTATATACATTATTAATGTTATTAGTATCTCTTTTAAAATTTATCGATTTGCTATCTCTTTTAATGTATAATGATTCATATATCCTACGCTTAAACCAGTTATTTTCTCTCTTTAAAATTTCCACAGTTTCAAAATTAAAATCATGTTTATTTGTTATGCTATGCTTACTAAGTGCTGTACAATTTTCAAGATTAACCTTTTTACAAGAATTTATATGTTGTTTGACTCTACATTCAAGATATTGTTTCGTTTCGCCAATGTAATTACTTCCACATTGGGAACATTTAATATTATAAACTAGGTTAGATTGTTTTGTTTTATTATCTACATCTTTGATCCTGGTAAAAAAAACATTTAGTAGTATGTATTCTGATTTTTGCTAAGAATATTAATATTATATTTTTTCAATCTATGTTTGATATTCTCAGTTAAATTCTTTATATATGGTATGGCTAAGTAGTTATTATTTGCATCTTTATTCTCCTGTATTTCACTCATCCCTGCATCAACCAATTGATTATTCTTAATTTTTGTTGTTCTACTGCTTATTATCCCATTAATTATTTTCATTAGGTAATTATTAAGGTAAAGAGTATTTTTAATTTTATCTATTGCTTGTTTTCTATGTTTAGGATGTGGCAATATATAAGCACGGTCGGTTAAACGATTTCCAATACTACTCTTATATTTAATTTACCCTCCGGGCAAGGTTAAAGGTAGGTTCACAATCTAATGTACCTGGTGTATAGCTCAGGTAAATTACATTGTAAACCTACCTTTAACCTTGCCCAGAGGGTAAATGTGCTCTCGGAATACCAAGCATAGTTCTTCATTCATAAAAAAACTATTTTGTTTGTTATTATATGTTTATTCACGAAACTCTCCATAGAATTCGGTACCATCGTGCATGCTACATAAGTATTTATATGTATCTATCAATGATAGGTGTAGAAAAACTTAGAACCACGCCATAGCTAAGGCAGGCAAAAATGCAGGTCTTTTCATTCTCGAAAGTTAACTTTATACCGATAGGACTCTCACTTTCCTTAAGAACAATAATATAAGTACCTTAAAAAAAGTTTATTACGGAAAATGATAATCTCGTCTCGGGCATTATTAAATTCTCGGGAATAATACATTGTTTAACTCCCTTGGTATATAAACAACTACATATTCTTTTCTAATGCGATGTAAAGTTTAGCCACATATAAGTTTAGCTTATCTCCCACAACAAATTTATGGCAATTGTCCCCTTCGAATTATTGCCTCCTTCATTTTGCGTACACACGAGGACACAAATTTCCGCCAACGTCGTCGTCGTGTTCCCACTTTTTTCCCATTCGACTTAAGAAAGCGTGCGGCTCGCATCTGCTTATGTTAATTTAATTTAAGTCCTTCTCCTTATGGTCATAGAGCTGCGAAATATCCAGCTTCGTCTTTATTTACAATAGCAATGCAAAATGCTGTGCCATTTTAATCTCGCATCTTCATAAGCGAACCTTTCAGGGAAACCAGCTCGGCCAAGAGGAGGAAAATTAAACACATCATCAACAGGTTTTGTTCCACTTATATTAATTGCGTTTATAAATAACGTTTATGAACGCTCAGAGAGCAATACCGCTCATCAGGCATCATCTGGTTGATCGACTGGAAGCGTTCGCGTCAGATTGAATCTGCTCGAAATGGTAATCTCGAAGATTTACTATTCCCTAATGCGCATATAAAGCTCGTTAAATGGAAGAAATGTCCATATTGATGTCACCCCGTTCTACCTCACTGATATTCTTGTGCACTTACTGCATGTTCACTTACTGTATGTTTGACGAGCATAATGCACATATGTATCTACAATTATGTATATGGAGACGTGAAAAGTAGTGCACCTGCTTGTTTGATATATTTCTGATTTAATTTAGTTCTATCCTATTATTTATTTTAATACGGGCAATCTGTGCGACGTCAGAGGGTACGTAATTGTGACGTCAAGTATCCAAGAGTGACGTTGCTGTTGTAGTATTTTTTCTAATAACATCTATGTACCTATACAATTGCATTTTTAATATTCATTAATGTACTGTACATACATAACATATTATTACGTTATCTTTGTAAATCTAAAGCGAAAGTATATTGGTATATGGAAAAAATGTTGATCTTTCGTCATAAAATAATTTTCTAACCTAAAATAAACGAAATGACAGTTCAACGTCAAACCTCTGGTGGCGAATGCAACTACTAAGCGGAAATAAATATTGTTTGAATCGAGTAAATAGAACGATTTTATTTATTTTATTTTCTATCTTCGTAGAATGCGTCTTGGCCCCATTTGTCAGCAGTTCCACATCACAACAAATCCCGTTCGTTTTCCTACCACTGAAGGGGCAAATCATTCATCCCAGCAAGGAAATCAGCTTTAAAGGTAATATTACTCATAATAATTGCATTGATTTACATACTAACTTATTTATAAAATGTTCCCAGGAATAAAGTGAGAACTATTTTAAGAACAAAATAAATTAACAGTCGGGCTAAAGTTATAAAGCTAAATTTATAAAGTATAAAGCTACATTTTCCACAGAAACTTTTAGCTCACCAATTATATTAATGTGTTGACGTAAGAAAATAACCTTTCTCCATGTTTTTAAATTACATTTAATCCTGAATTGAATACTGATTACATTTAATATTATACCGACTCAATGATAATAGCGTACTAATCCGTAATTCCAAAATTATTACAATTTAATGTTAAATTCGGTCCATTTGAATAGGTAGTTTATAAACTACTTATACTTATACGTATCGTATCACATTCACTATATGCATTTTTAAACATATTTTCTAATTGTAAGTGTATTCTTCCTAACTTGTATCAAACATAAGTAGTTTCGAGAGTATCTTTAATTGCAATCCGATAATAATAGGAATCAAAAACAAAGCTAATAGCTCCAGCTCCGGCTTAGACTATTTGCCAGATGGTGTAGGTTGCAATCGCAACATCATCATCAAAGGTTCACAAAAGGAACGCTGCACAATTGCTCGGGGAAGATGGCTCGATATCTCTAATTAAAAATTGCACATAAAGGAAGATCTCGTATGGCCAAGGGCGTTGACTCTTTTGCGTCAATAAATATGCAAAAATAATTACGAACATATGTTGTGTGAGCTTGAGACTGTTCTAACACGCTAGCAGTACCGCTCGACTGTATACTTTCAATTAAACAAAAGTAAATTCACGTTACACGGATTTCTGATGAATAAAGGTGCTTGCTGCTTGCTTTTTCTTTTCACTAAGTCTTGTTGGACAATCGGCCAAACCGGCTGAGGAGATAATACACATTCTTATCTGTAAGAGTATTATTTATTATCGGTATTAACATCTCCGTGTAAAGTTGCAGGTAGGCATACAAAGGGTTAAATATTTTTATTTTAAAATGTACATACTTACAATGTAACAAAATATCCATTAAATTTACAGTATAGGTCCTTGGCAACTTTGCGGAGAACAAATAATCTTGAAAATTTACATAGTAGGTATTTGTATTTTACATTCAATAATTGAATTATTACATAGTGGTAAATTAATTTGACTGCGGGCCTAATTTTTAGTACTTAATAATACAAAAAAATATGTAAATTTACAAATATTTCAATATTGGTTGTATAAAGTTCAATTCATGGAAAGTGAATTTTCTGTTAAGTCTTGTAAAATTACAGAAGTATCAAATTAAAATTTCTACTATCATTAAGTATAGGATTATAGAAGAGAGTCGGCCTAGTGCATTTGAAACAAGCTCAGGCATGGTCTAGGCACCAGAAGGTGATCTAGACACCAGAGGGCGCTATGTGCTAATCAACTTTGGTGCTAATGGTCTACAAGCTGACAAATAGTACAAGTTGACGAATAGTACAAATTCTATATTAAATTTTATTGTTTTTTGACCTTTTATTTTGAATTATTAAATATTTGTAATAATGGGTATAATAACGTCCTTTTGTATGTATATATTTTTATCTCGACGTTTCGTTATACAATAATAACTTCTTCAAGAGATTTAAAGATAATAACATTTGAAATTTCCTATTTGACATATTATTTGATGAAATTTCTTTTTATTTTAGTCAGTCTATATAAAAGATATGTAGATGTTATTATTATTTCTTCTTTAGAAAATCAAATTGAACATATTTTTCTAAAATTTAATAACTATCATGAGAAACTAAAATTTTCTTTAGAAAAATCAAAAGGTAAAAAATAATTTTTTTAGATATGACTTTAATTAAAAAAACTACTAAAATTCAAACTTCTTGGTTTACAAAAAATATTTGGTCAGAAAGATATATTAATTTTTTTTTCAAATTGTGATTAATAATTCTTGGAATAAAGAATTAACAGAAAATTGTACTGCTCTAACAAAACATTGTAAAGAAAATACACATACTTTTGATTTTGATAATGTTAAAATTTTAGAAAAAGAAAATATTTAGTACAAAAGAAGAATTTTAGAATCTTGAAATATTAAACATGAATACTTTTCAATTAATTTTAAACAAGATACAAATAGCATTAACAGAATTTATAACCAAATTATTAAAAGTACTAAATAACCTTCATATTCTTATTTTTATTATTTTACATGAAACTTATTTTTTACTGAATCAATAGGGCCCCAACAAGTTATTTTTGTTATTTTTTATTGTTTTGTCAATTAAAATAAGAAATTTCATAAAATAATTTGTCAATTAGGAAATTTCATATTTTATAATAATGTATTGTCTCCAGAAGAAATTATAATATATATATAAACGTTTGAAGTTTACAGCCTCCTTTTATATATATTAGAAATTTTAACAGGATTTTATGGCCTATAAAATCCTGTTAAAATTTCTAATATATATATATATATAACGAAGTGTATATTTTAAAGATTGTTTGACTGTACATTTCATTGCAACAATCAAATAGGATTATTGTCGAGAAGGTATTTTAAGACCATAGATGTACATATCCATGCTGCTCGACCTAGACATTGGTATGCATTAAGCCACCGGAAGTTCCGCTCAATGGGAATTATTAATTGTGAAATTTATTCACTTTTCATGGTTTCGTACCCGCTATCTGGTTTTATCGGTGTATTTCCCTTTACCACGCTATTTCTTGTACTGTTAGGCCGTCTCGGCCTCGCCGAGTTTACTTTTATGAAATAATAATAATGAAAGCTCTCACTGTACGTACAGTTAGGTCCGAATGCATCAAGATCAATGTTTTTGCCGCAATAAAAATTATTATTATTTTTATATCTTTATTTTATTGTCTGGTTGTACGAAAATCAGACTCGATCTTTTGGAGCACATACCTACTTACATGAGTTTAAACTTACATGAGTTTGAATTACATGAGTTTAAATTGCATGAGTTTGAATTACATAAGTTTGAATTACATGAGCTTAAACTCGTAAATCAAAAGGAACAATTGTATTCCAAAAAGCTCTTTCGACGTTTCAAAAAAAGAAGAAGCTGTTAGTGAGAGATTAACATCTCTGTGAATTAACAACTCTGTGTGGTCATAACATCCATTGTGTGATCCTTTTCGAGTTTATTCCAACGTTAGCCAGCTAAATGCGTACGAGATAAATGAATTAGTGAGGAATTGCGAAGAATGGAGCAAATGTAGCGTTGAGAGCGAATTGCCTGCACACGTGTGAGGAGCGTAAATATGTATCTGATGAATGCATAATACTGTATGTAAATAGTTAGTAAATTATTGTTGGAGCTTGAATTATTGTTGAAGATTAAATTATTGTCGAAGCCTACCTAATCCTCGTTCGTTTTATTTTCGGGTAATGATGCGAGGTAACAACGCAATACATAAACGCATTTTTATTTTGTATACCCCTCCAGTGTATTGAGATGAATAAAGCCATCTAGGCAATTTGTTGCTTCCATTATTACGCATTGCGAGTCTGTATCTCGTTGTCAGGATGTTAATGGCTGTATTTATCAAAGTAATTCTTACATGAGTACAAAATTTAAAATTGAGAAACCTAAGAAGTATTTATAGTGCTTATATTCTATACTATATTATTTTCTTAACTTCACATTAACTAACGTTTCCTTTAATTAACAACATTCCTTAAAGTCGTAGGTATACACATTTCATTAAATTACATTTTAGTAAGATTTTTAGGGTTGATAAGATACATATCTAATTTTGTTATTCCTAATTATATTTTATTTTAGTTCTCAGTCTAAAATAAACAATTTGCATGTTTTGCTAGATATAACACTTGCGTGTATAATGTGTTGCCTATACTATAGCGCTCGCACGTATACGAGTATAAGGAGTATACGAGGTGGAACCTTTATGTATAGACTACAGCGTGTTCGGATTGAACTGTTTTATAAAAAATTTACATTTGGTGCCACCTTCAATATATTGTGCACTACACTATTTCATTCTGCCAAGTGTGAAACTATTGAATATTTATGTGCACACTTGAGAAAAAAGAAAACTGTTTTCTAAAATACATCAACTTTACATATGGAGCATAGATAAAGTATTCTGCACATAAATATTCAATAGTTTCACATATTCCGAAAATTTTCTTATAGTAAGCAAAAAGCATTATATCACATTATAAGCCATTATCCGCAAATCATCATAACTCTGTGTCCGCCCTAAAAATTTTAATCTGTGAATCTTTAATATATCAATTTACAATAAGTATTAAGCAAAAAAATTTAAATATAATAACAAGCCAGTGATGATTTGCATTATAAATATAAGAGTGACATATAATAAAATATTGACTACAAGTAAGTTTAATTTGATTTTCAGTGATACTTGATTAAGATAAATAGGTGAAATGTTAACTCGCTAATTCACTGCTCATTGTAAACTATTTTAGAGGCCTGAAGATGCTGCAATAATGTGGCGAAACCGGTAGCCTTATGAACTATTAAATCAGTCAAGAAAGTACAAGAAAATGTTATTTTCATCTCCACATTCATCATTAGATACCTACTTACCAAGATTTAAAAAAATGGATCTGAGTGAAGTAAGATGAAATTTCAAAATTTTAGAGTAATGACACCAATTTGTCTGGAACTTGGGCTGTACTGCTAGTTCACCTTCGTTTTTCGTTTCTTTTTAAGCACTTAAAAACCAATAACACTAATGTTTATTTGCAATGGCACAATAGAAATTTATTCCTTAATGCTCACAGTTTGGGTTTTTATTTACGCATCTACCTGCTTTTCACAAATCTACTTAACCATTTGGCCGTAAAATTTGCAACAAAACAAAGACTGATGATACAAATTGTTTCTTTACAATAGCCGGTCCTAATTAGTGAGGTTATGTATTAGGAAGTAGACATACCTGAACCAAGGCCGTCTAAAATTTCAGATGGCCTTGTCTGATTGACGAATTACAAGCCTTAAATTCAAATAAACCGGTATTCTCATAAATGATTATAACCGAAAGATTACGAACTCCGTTCGGTATAGTTCTGATTCTGATTTTGATAGCGGCATAGAGCTCGAATTTGAATTTTTTATAAAACAGTTCAATCCGAACACGCTGTACTCTCTCTCAGATAAACCAATTCTCTCTCTCTCAGATAGACCAATACTCTCTCTCTCTCTCAGAAAGAATTACACCAGTGAGTATATAGGAGTTCTATAGGAACACTATATAACTCGCACAATAAGACTGGGTTTAATTAAGTTGGCTTTAACTAGTGCTAACTTTGGAGCTAAATTCGTTAATCAACTTCAGCACTGTTTTATTAACTATTTTAGGGGTATACGTGCGCAGCATTAGCATATGCACATACGTCCAAATTATCTAATTCATCTCGTTATTAGGACATTCATCACGTATCTACAGCGACAAGGGGGTGTGTTAGAGACGTGAAGATTACATGTTTGATTCAAACGGTGTGTCATGTATCTCTGCAAATTATTGGCTAGCACACACATAAAACGGACAAGGTCGGCTTAATTAGAGCGCAAATTTTCTTTCCAGAGAAATTTAAGTGCAGATCCTTTTATCCTTTTATAAGTGCTCATTTTTGTACATACACGAAACTAAACAAAACTACACAAATCTAAACAAAACTGAACAAAACTAAACGAAACTAAACGAAACTGAACGAAACTGAACGAAACTGAAAGAAACTGAACGAAACTAAGCGAAACTAAACAAAACTAAACAAAACAAAAGTAAACTAAACTAAACTGAAAAATATATCTATAATGAAAACAAAGATGTTATCCAAAGAAATAAAAACACCTAGACAGTGATGGGTGCATATCGAACAACCCTGAGAGCTAGGACAACCCTGAAATGAACCTATGAAGAAGAAAGCAGCACAAACCCTATTTACATGTCATTAACTTTTTATTTACCCCGTTAAACGAAACGGCATTCAGTTAAGCGAGGCGACGATATGTTTTTACGTGTGCATTATTCCAACTCATCAATTTTTGTAGCGACGGTGCATGTAAAAGAGCTTTGGGGAAAGAAATTTCGAATCCAGCGAATGCTTTATAAGGGCCATTAAAATTTAACTGTCTGTTACTTTGTAGGATGCTTGGCAAAAAATTGATCGTCTTCATTAGCGGACTTTATGAGCGCCGAATAAAATACTTAAATAGGAACCGTTTCGCAAAATGGAACAGTTTTGCAATTATTCGGAAAATGTTAAAAAATTTATGACCGTCCTAAACTGCCTTATAAACTCGGACTTTATAACATGCTTTCACTGGGGATATAGCTCAGTGGTAGAGCATTCGACTGCAGATCGAGAGGTCCCCGGTTCAAACCCGGGTGTCCCCTAAATCACTTTTTTTAAATTTACTTCATTTAATTTCATTTATTTATTTATTTCTATTTATTCATAATTTATTATTCATTATTTATTATGCATAATTTATTATTCATTATTTATTATGCATAATTTATTATTCATATATAATTCCTTCCTTTTTAGTTACCCACAATGCAGCGGAGCATCAGCCCCCGGTTTAGCAGCAGATATGCATTTTCGCGATGATGTGGTTGCTTTTATCGGGCCAGCTTGTATGTTCGCTTTGGAACCTGTTGCTAGGCTGGCAGCTTATTGGAACACTTCGATAATTACAGGAATGGGGGACCAGGTAATAATTAATGAATTAATTGCATTTATTTTAAAATTAAAAAAAACGTTTTAAAATAAAAAATCTTTTCAATTAAAAAAAAACTGTCAGGAGTGGGATTCGAACCCACGCCCTCAGAGAGGACCAGAACGCTCGAGCTAGTCCCATTCTGAATGGGGAAGGTATACCTTGAGTCTGGCGCCTTAGACCACTCGGCCATCCTGACATGTGCCGTTTAGGCCCTTTGCCTTGCTGAGGCTGTGGCGTTCTTGTGTTTTAAAATACCAATTTCATGTATTTTAAAATACAAATTTTAAAATACAAATTTAAAATATCAAATCAATTATTTAAATATCTAGCTCAAATTTAATTATTTTAAAATATTGAAATATAATTTTTAATAAGTATTTTTATAATCTTGGGTTTATAGTCCTTATTTTATAAAATTAAATGCACTTTTCCTTGCGCGTTTCGCGGTTTGACCGCTTCATCAGAGGAAATATAACAAATGATATGACAACAACGAAAAATT
>JAWQRP010005367.1:0-10762 GCA_033557875.1 Quadriops clusia
TCCATCCCCTACGTCCGACTAGTTCACGTACTAGTCAGACGATCAGAAGTTCATCAACAGTATGCGCAGTTTATAAATATTTATGTACTGCGCAATTTGTTTAAGAACTCCTGATCGTCTGACTAGTCCGTGAACTAGTCGGACGTAGGGGATGGAACAAAGCTAATGCTATGGTTGCACAATTGGCGGAGGCGCACCATCAATAGTACACGTTATACCACATATTATATGTGGATATACCAGTGAGGTTATACGATCTCAGTCATAGAGGTCTCAATACATTGGAGAGTTTGGCTTACCTTAAAAGATTAGTTCTTTGGCAGCTCAGACCTCAACCTCTGCATTAAACGTCCCCAGCTTACAATTTTCATTATTTCTAAATTAACCTTTTATGAAAAGTTTATTAATGCTTGAATATCTAAGTACATATCTATTAAGCATATGCCGGTGGCAGGACGGGCACCACTATCCTAATTGGGTCAAAATTAACGGTGACAATAATAATGTATGCACATGTCTACCTGCATCTTCCCCTTCCCTGAGTGCATTTTTACTACAGTAACTACATAGTAGACCTAGGTAGATGGCCGGATTTACTCGCGATGGTTTGTTTTCAGGACTTTGTGTGAGGCCTCAACAAAGCACAGATATCGATGGACCTGCGCGCGCAGGACGTGACGTATCCTGGGCAGTGTTTCCATTGGTGTACCGCACCGGGTGACGTCACGCAACGCGACGATAACGATTACTCGGACCGGCACGTCTGCCGCTCCTCTCTCTCCTCGCCCGCCGCTCAGTCATGTTATGGACCATAATCCGGTGCAGTGGCGTATCATAATAACATCTTAAAATAACTGTTGAACGTAAATAGAGAACGAGCTGTGGGTATACCTGCTGGTTTCGCAACTGGTGGCGTGAAATGTAGGAGTTAAATTAGTTCTTGATGTACAGGTATATTGTAATGACAATGCGACCTATGATATGCACCTAATAGAAAACCTAGTAAACTCTTCTTTGGGAATGAATGGAGCAAAGTGGTGCCATTCGCGGAAACTTTTGCCAATTAGCGCAGTTACGAAGTAAACCGCAACAAGCGAAACTTTGCGGGAAAGTTCACTTCTGTCTGCACCCTAATCTCCTAGGATGAATTTGTAGCTTAAAACGGAATTTTCGTTAATCTCCACCGTGGGGCTCAGAGTTTTTTACTTTCTAGCACATGTGTTTCTAGCTCGTCTAGATTGTAGGATGTGATGTTTTAAACGTTTCTACATAAGTCTCATCTTTAGCTATGTGAATCTCAACTCAAGGCATGGGAATCCTGATTAATGATCAATTTGTGTGGTATATGATTTGATATATCTATAAAAGAAAAACTAAAAAGAAATAGAGCAAATCATGATAATAATTATTCTGGGCTATGGCAGTTTGGCACAGATCCTGAAAGACAATTTAATGCGAAGACTATTTGGACATACCGAAGTTTGACGACTTCCGAAAGGACAGATATCCTTTCAATAGTTACTGAACCAATGAGCAATTACTATTTTAAAAATCACCATGGAAACGAAACCGATTTCTGGTCGTTGATTGGTTCGATAACTAACAAAAGGATATCTATCATTTCATAAATCGGGCATTAGAGAAGTTTCTCGTCCTGTTTGTTTCTAGCCCTTCTCGTTGTTATCCTGCCCGGCTCTACGCCCCTGGGCGCACATCTCGTCGTCGCTCGCACAATATGTGGCAAGTAGGCAGAATGGTCTGTGCCGAAGCGAAGGAACGAGCTCTGGTGTCGGATCCGAGCGTCGACTGTGCGGCCTGAGCGGATCAGTCAGTTACTGAGCGTTTGAGTGAAGTGTTGTTAGTGAGTGCCCGAGCAACGGCGCGTTGCCTGAATAGCCCTCTTGCCTAGTATGGCAAGGAAAACAAGCAGCAGCCGTTCGAAGCGACATTTAACAATCCTTTCGGGATATTTCTGATTTACGGGAAACTGCCCCTCCGAGCGACCGGATGTTGGATTCGACTCCCGAGTTTCGTGCCGTGCTTATAGATAGAGTGTATTTTTAAACTTGTGGATTATTGGAAGAATTTTTCGTGTTCCCATTATTTTTAGTTCATTGTTTTCTTTGTCTTGTGGAAACCAGCGGCCCGCCGGTCTCACCTTAATTTGGTACAGTGGCTTCCCGGATCGTTAAACCGAAATCATTTTTGATGGTCAAAATGTCAGTGATGCAAATGCAGCAGGCCAAAAGGCAGCATTGCTACCTTTGTGATCTGCCTAGAATGCCTTGGGCGATGGTGCACGATTTTTCAGAGGCGGTTTGTAGAGGTTGTGTTAATTACGAAGGCGCCGATAGGATAGAGATCGTTCTTGAGACCGCGAGGCAGATGAAGAGGGCTCACGGTTTTCAGGAGCAGCGTTCCGGGAGCAGTCATGCTTCCAAGGGTCATAGGCAGGCGAACGCCAGCCACGAGCATCAGAACGGCGATGTTGTGGCCACATCCAGCAGGCAACAGCCTTCTGGAACCCACCATTCGACGAGTTACAGTCTTCACCATTCCAGATCGGGAATGTTGACAGAGTACCAGGCGCAGCCTCCGCCTCCTCCTCGTGGAGCCTCCGCGATGACTCGGCCGCTCCAGGAAGCAACAGCTGAGCACGAGGCCCTGGTGGGACGAACCACCGTTAGACTACCCACAGCGGCCCATTTGACCGCGGCCACGCACCATCCCTTGCAATCGCACCACCACGCGAACAATGGGAGGCCCACGGCCACAATGCCTCAGCAGGGGATCAAACGGACTTTGTCCACAGCCGATGATGATGAGCACCATGGACACCATGGGCTCACCAACGGGGATGTCAACGGGACTAAGAGGATGATGTCCGTGGAGGAACACAGTAATGCTGTGAGGCCGCCGTTAACTCGAGGGGAATCCCTTCCTGCGGTCTCTTTGGCCCAACCCTTCGCTGTCGCCGCTGAGAGAACGTTCAAACAAGAGAAGCACCCCATCAGGACTGCTTCGTTTGATGCGGGGACAGCCTTCAAACCTAATGGTAAGCAGGGCTAGCCGTAAGCGGGATGTAATAATAATCATACTAGGTGGATGAATTGAGTTATGTGGGTACAGGATGTAAATAAGTGAATCGTGTGCAAAATATCTACGTCGCATAAAATATGTGCTAATAGCTCTTAGCTATAACTAGGTCTGGTTATAGGCCAGCCAGTAATTTCGTTTTGAATTTTTATTAATTTCCCAATGATTGGATCAGTTCAATGATGATGGTATCAGACTACGATTCTTTCCAGGTAATCGAAGCTTTTGGATAATCAAAGCTTTCTGAAATTCAATGCTTTATGAAAATCAATGCTTTACGAAAATCAATGCTTTACGAAAATCAATGCTCTACGAAAATCAATGCTTTCTGGAATCATCATTATTAGCATAATGACTTCCCCAAATTAAGCATATCGTATTACATAAAGGTCATGCCTGCTCATTCACAAATTACCGTTCCTTCGCAAACGACTTCCCTTGTCGATATTAAATCGCAGAACTGAGGTTGCAGACTGTTGAAAACACAACAAAGTATACGCCCCTCTCGTCAGCTGATTGCCGACGGCCATTTTACTTTTAAAGCAGAAACATCCAAATAAAGCTGCACTCCGGTATTGATTTTCCGGGAAGATAAGTCGAGCAAACAAACCAAAACGATTTCCTTGTAAATATAGCTTCTTTCATGTAAACGTACTCTAGTTGAAGGAACGTTTTCCCAGTGTTCGGTCGTTTTGTTACTATTTTCGTTTGGTGGTTTTTTCATGTGTTGATTTTTCGTTTTGTTGATTTTCCTTTGGTTGTTTTTCCTTTGGTTGTTTTTCCTTTGGTCGTTTTTCCTTTGGTTGTTTTTCCTTTGGTTGTTTTTCCTTTGGTTGTTTTTCCTTTGGTTGTTTTTCCTTTGGTTGTTTTTCCTTTGGTTGTTTTTCCTTTGGTCGTTTTTCCTTTGGTTGTGTTTCCTTTGGTAGTGTTTCCTTTGGTAGTTTTCCTTTGGTTGTTTTTCCTTTGGTTGTTTTTCCTTTGGTAGTTTTTCCTTTAGTTGTTTTTTCTTTGGTTGTTTTTCCTTTGGTTGTGTTTCCTTTGGTAGTGTTTCCTTTGGTAGTTTTCCTTTGGTTGTTTTTCCTTTGGTTGTTTTGCCTTTGGTTGTTTTTCCTTTGGTAGTTTATCCTTTGGTAGTTTTTCCTTTGGTCGTTCTTCCTTTGGTAATTTTTCCTTTGGTAATTTTTCCTTTGATAATTTTTCCTTTGGTTGTTTTTTGCCTTAGTTGCTTTTTTGCCGTGTTATTTTTTTCCTTTGCTGTTTGTTTTTCGCCTAGCGTTGGCATCCACTTATCAGCACTTTCGGAAATGGAAACGCAACGCAAACGCAGCTCTTTTACCTTGAAGTTATCGGTTTGCTCGCACTGGAACATTCCGGAGATGCTGACTCGGGTATTCCTGCGTTTACTGGAGGCTGAATTATGATATAAATTTGCTGAGAAACGCATTATTGTGAGTTCGTCACCATTATGAATGTACTGAAAGTATGAAAGGAGGGATACGTTTGCCGCTGAATCCGCAGATCATTGAACTTGGCCTCGTTTTCCGTTTCCTTTCCAGAACTTGGTGCGATATCGATTTTACGCTTTTAAAGAGTATAACCCCTTTGCTCTTCGTCAGGGATTCAATAAGAATCGATTGTTTACGCAAAGAGAGAATGGGTGCAGAGAACGCCAAAAATAAAATAGATAACGTAGAGAATAGATATGTAACGAAGGGAATAGATAGACAAGGAAAAGAATAGATAGACAACGAAGAGAATAGATAGACAACGAAGAGAATAGATAGACAACGAAGAGAATAGATAGACAACGAAGAGAATAGATAGACAACGAAGAGAATAGATAGACAACTTAGAGAATTCGTAGAGAATCTTCCAGTAGCCATAACCTTACTCTTCAGCAGAGGATGTGAGCCATTATTCCATCCTTGTGTTCCGTTCGAGCGTAAGAGATCTATGCGCGAGTGTGTATGACCCAGTGCAGCAATCATCGAGTTAACCGTATCAAAGGTTTAAAGGGGCCATACGAATCGGGATTCGGTGCACGTCTTTCTCTAGCACAGGATGCATTCAGAATGTCATCATCGCACGCTGACGTCACAAGGCGTTCAACCATATGGAAGTTGATGCTAGTTTATTCAATAGACCATCAAATCGCAGCGATATCCGGTTCAACGTCCCAATCTTCTCAGCAAGGATAGACTCCTCTGACGCAATGTTTATTTGTGTGGTGAAGGGGAAACTATAGTGCTTCTTACGTTGTTCGTTGGTGCATGGTTTCAGTATTCGATGGTTTATTACTTGATGGTTTAATATTTGATGGTTTATTATTTGATGGATTAATATTTGATGGTTTATTATTTGATGGTTTAATATTTGATGGTTTGATATTCAAAGATTTGATATTCAGAGATTTGATATTCAGTGGTTTGATAATAAATGGCTTTAGTAGAGTAAGCGACAGCATTGGTGACCGATCGCACAAGCAGAGAACGCTTTTAGACAGTTATTTTAATCGGTTTTCCTGATGAGTTCATTGCTATTATGTGCGTATGTGTGCTAAACTATTACCACCGCTATTAAACCGGAGGTGGACGAAATGTCATTGGATTGGATCATCTATATTTACATACAAGCAAATGCTTTGAAAAGGCTCAAGCCCACAAATATTGTATTTACCACTTGTATATAATGCGCGTTTACGATGCAGATAGCTGCATCCTAAAGGTAGCCGTAATGCAGAATATATCTGCGAGAAGCTTTCTTCTGGCGAACGGTACTTCCCGATTACATGAAGATGCGACAGGCAGTTAAAATTCCACACCTGAGGTCGCAGCCGGATCGGGCAAAATGAAGCAAAACAAGATCCAAAGCAACGGTATTTCGCTAAAAGGGGGCCAATCGTACCGTGCAGGTCCACCTATCTATAACCAGTCATAATAAAAGTTTATGCCGGGGCATCAATTAGTTTGTACACAAACAGGAGTTAACATATAGTAGTAGTCTGACTTCTAGTCTGGTGACTATGAATTTGGTAACTATCTATCTCGTAACTACCAATTTGGTGACTACCACTTTGGTGACTACCACTTTGGTGACTACCACTTTGGTGACTACCAATTTGGTGACTACCAATTTGGTGACTACCAATTTGGTGACTACCACTTTGGTGACTACCACTTTGGTGACTACTAATTTGGTGACTACCAATTTGGTGACTACCACTTTGGTGACTACCACTTTGTCGACTACCAATTTGATGTCTACCACTTTGGTGACTACCAATTTGGTGACTACCACTTTGGTGACTACCACTTTGGTAGTAACCAATTTGATGCCTACCAATCTGTTAACAACCAATCTGGTAAATCCAATCTACAAACTGTTTATAAACAAATGGGTCCGCATATTACCCATGTATTGGTGTCGAAGAATGTACAACAGCCAGCAGCGCCGGCCACCTCAAAATTGACCAGTTAATTATAGTTCGGTTTGCAGCCATCGGAACGGAATGGCCTCTTCGGCGGCCTAACGGGCAGCCAGAATTGCTTTGAAAAAGTCTACCTGTGCATAACGCGGGCGTACTTTATTTTTAACCGGCGAAATGCTCATCCATCAGGCTCCTAGCGGAATAATGTTATGAGCAACGGGCCCAAACAATCTAGACATTCCGCCACGCTCGGCCGACTTCTGGCTCGCAATTAGCAGCAATCGGGCTGCAGACGAGGAGGCTTTCACTATACCGCGGTCGATTAAATCGCCGTGACGTCAGCGGCCTCGCAAATATATCCGACGTCTGCTGCGAACGCGAGCGAGACGTAAGGTGAAAGAAAGAGGTCGCCGGTTTCGCACGTTCTACTCGCTTGTTACGTTGGCTTGCAAGTCACCGGGCAAGTCAGTTTAATTCGTAATCCCACAGAAAAACCTACGAGTATAATAAGCTCTCTGTGGTATAAACATTTTGGGTATAATCTTCTTGGGTATAAAGATCTTGGGTATAAAGATCTTGGGTTTAAAGAGCTTGGATATAAAGATCTTGGGTATAAAGATCTTGGGCATAATCATCATGGGTATTAACATCAAGAGCATAAACATCATAGATATAAGCATCATGGGTATAAAGATCTTGGGCATAATCATCATGGGTATTAACATCAAGAGCATAAACATTATAGATATAAGCATCATGGGTATAAAGATCTTGGGCATAATCATCATGGGTATTAACATCAAGAGCATAAACATCATAGATATAAGCATCATGGGTATAAACATCATGAGCATATACATTATGGGCATGAACATCATGGGTATAAGCATCATGAATATAAGCATAGGTCTAAGCACATACATACATATAGTATACACCACACATGTATCTTATGTGGTGCAAGTAAACCTAGTCAGTACACCGACCGGTTTGTTCGCAAGTCTGACTAACCGGTTTCCATTTTTTCACCAGTGTACCAGTCTGCCCGCAGATCGGTTTCTTTATGAAGCCGATCGCCAACTACGTCACTCAGACTAGGATGGCTTTGGGGCGGAGACGCGATTCCGGTATTACTACAACTACAACTGTTTATTAATAATTAAGTTGATAAGATAGTGCAGAAGGTCTTCAACCTCATTCATTACCTCCCAAACGAACTATTCCGGGGGATTCGAGGAAAATCTTTCTGGTCCCCACGTCACCGAAGACGTCATCTAGTAGTAGTCTCTTTAATACACAAACTAATAACCGTTGCGTTGCTTCGCCGACCATACCTTCCTAATATTCATATATATTAGATGTCTATCCCCAATAAAACAAGAAGTAGTCCGGACGAAACCGTCTAATATTGATGCAGACATGAAGTCTAGCGCAGACTTTACGACTTTTTACAAATATTATAAAAACATGCCTTGAACCTCACATCTATGCTTGTGCTACAGATAAGTTCTTGTACCAGATATCTGTACTCGTAGCAGATATCTGTACTCGTACCAGATATCTGTACTCGTACCAGATATCTGTACTCGTACAAGATATCTGTACTCGTACAAGATATCTGTACTCGTACCAGATATCTATACTCGTACACGCCGTGTCTAGCAAGTGCAAGCACATAGCCAACAAAGAGACCAACTTGGAAAGCTGGTTCAGTTACAGAACCAGTCCTGTCGCGCATGATGGTACGTGGCGGCCTTGGAGAATCTTCGAGGTTCCCACGGCTGCAATGATTTCTACCCTAGTCAAGGGCAACGTTACTATACGCTACAGTTGTACATTGTCGCCAGACAACCAGCAAGAACGCTTTTCCTGCCATCTGCAGAGGTACAAAAAAAGCTATGTATGTTCGTGTCTACATAAATCTCTCAAAAAAACCTAAAATCTTCATCCTAACGTCTTCAGACTAATTTGACCAGAATTAACCTCTAATTCGTTGAAATACCATAATTAAGGAAGGAGTTGATACCAGGCTAGAGACATAGTTCCCATTTCCTTCATGAACGTATTCTTTGAGATGAATCCAATCCTTAAGGTGAATGTAATCTTATTTCAACAGATGACGCCACCCTCTAATGACCAAGCCGACAACATAAGGTCACCAATTCGAGCAACTGATTAAGTCATATGATTCGCCAGTCCGGGAAAAACAAACTCATTATTATCCTTCTATCGAAATCCCACACAACCACGTGGGAGCGAAAATTAGACAATAGCAAGTGACGTTATTTAACATTCAATTATCATATCTAATTTCAGCCTTATTTAGCCTAAAGGACCTCTTTTGTCAACACTTTAGGAACACAATCTGCTATTTTTTTATTGCGGTTTAAAGCCAACGTACCCTAGATATTTCTCAGCTTTACGACCTTAAATTTTTTATGATCGCATGGTAAATTATTAGTGCCTCCACTATCGTAAAAACCCATTACATTTTAAGTACTGGCACGGCATTGCATTGTACTTGCAACGTGTAGGCACCTCCCGATAAGGGTGTAATAAAGCCACCTTTGGCCGCGTGTGTTGCCACGGGAGCTGTACAACACAACGGGCCAAAAACAAACATTTTTGGAAATTCCCCTCTGTAATTTTCATTCTAAAATGTCATACATATTTTAAAAACGCGATTTAAAAAAAACACCGCACAAACGCACAACCTCGTATAAGCACCACATAATTAGATATCCTATAGGCATCCGTGTAATAATGTCCTTGTGCTATTTGTTTATTTTCACTGCTTTCGACTTTTTTTCGGGCGCCAACCGCAAACCGCTCGTTCTATTTCCTGTATTTACACATTTTGACCTCTAGTTTTTTTGGCAACCCGGCCAGCGGATTTATTACGTCTTCGCCAGAAACCGTCAGGACCGAAACCCGTTGCCAATTTTGCGCAAACAAAAATATTTTCTGGATATAAGCACATATATATATGTGATATAAGCTTGTCTTTTATTGATCAATTTGTTCTTAATCCCGTTTTTATCTTTAAGAGATTGAAAACGTATCTATAAGCCGTACCTAGCTTTAAAGCTATATTTGCTCCGCGCGCCTCCGCCAATTGTGCACACATATCTCGCCAAGGTAATTAAAACTTTATATTTGCTCGCGTGCGAATTATCGTAGAGATATAAGGTCGTTAGGCATTTACGCTATCTTTACTGGCGTAGTAACAGCCAGCAGAATTAAATTATTTTATGCCCGCGCAAATATTTTGCTTCCCAGAGTAATCTTGAGGAAACAGACAATAAAAGGATGCTTGTAAAAATAAAAGGATCATTGTGAAACACGTGCGCGATTATCTAACAATGAGCGCGTCAACTTCACACAATTCGAAAAGGTTTAATAAAACACAACGTAGTTTAATAATAGGACTGACGTAAAAGGTTTATCGTTGGAATTACGATCATTATAAAAATTGCGCCCGTTTAATCGTTCCGCCGCGCTGGTTTCTCATTTCGTGTGATATATCACATTATATGTGTGTGTGGTATATATATACCTTTATTGTATTTATCTTCATTTTTTATATCCGATATGCAAATTTCGCCCAAATCATGTTCCCCGCGAAAGTCTCTTCTATTTAGCCAGCAACAGCTGTCTTCTTCATCCGAACAGCTGTTCCGGCGGCGGGAATACTCCTCGAGTTAGACAACTGACAGATAATAATATATTCCAACGGTACCCGAGCACCTGTGCCTTCTTCCTTCAGGTTTCTCGTTTCTGCTCGCTTCCTTCGTCGGTTGTTCGGATTCTAGTTTTCTCTGGGTCAGAAGAACTATATACTATATTCTATAGAAATACATATATGAATGATATATACCTATAGGTATGTATCAGCCGCTATATATTAATCATCCCCTTGCGCGCCGCAGGACAGACCCGTTTTACCCAGGGGTGACTTTTAATGACCTTTACCTGTAAAGGTTTGGGCAACTTTTTTCGTCTACACCTGTTGTAGTCTGGACTAATTTTAAGGCAAGGTGCTTAGAGTGTTTATTTTTTAGAAATTGCATCCCAGCTGCGTTTTATAAAATTTTTTTCTTGTAAGTTTGAACATAGTTATCGTTATATGTGGGAGAAATGTATATATACAGGGTGGGCCACCTAAGACGTTCACCTTGAATAACTTTGTTATTAATAAAGTTAGAACAATAAAAATTTCAAGGATTTACTCAGCGCATG
>JAWQRP010005368.1:0-10760 GCA_033557875.1 Quadriops clusia
TACGAACTTCGTTCAGCATCATGTTCACCGCATTCATTGTGTTTTTGTCCTGTTTCTAACCTCTATCGTCTTTATCGTAGAATATAAACTCGATCAGCATCGGCTTGATGGCGACAACTTATTTCATTAAATCAATGTCACAGGCACTTGTTTCTTTGGCTTTTAATACACATTGTCTATTATTTTTTTCTGCTCTTTCATTGCATGACATTGCCTCCTATAACATTTACGTTTATGCACATTCCATAGTTCTTGAATATGTTCCATCGCATAACCTCATTTTTCGAAAATTCACCCGATTGCCTCTAACGCTCCAAAATGCTATACTTTAACTAACTGTTAATGTATAATTTACACGTTTGACCCATATTTAGGCCCCAATAGGACTCTAAGACGCCTGACTCGTTCCTTCAAAAAATGTCAGCGGCGTAGATGGAAAGCCGCCTGCGCTGGAATTGAAATGTCAATATTCCGGCTTTCAGCTTCAAGCTTGTTTATACGGCGGGTACCCGCGACCCTTTGGTACGAAACAAATTATTCCCTAAAATAAACGATTAGAGCAAAACAATAATTTGTTTAGTTGCTTTTTAATTTGTTGATTCAAGTAGTTAAATTCTCCCTTACAAAACTCATTGATGTGCTTTAAAATGCGATTTTTTCATAGTGGCGCAACCATCGATACACACTCACCATAGAAATAATATTCCTTAAAATGGGAAAATTACCGACGGACGTACGTACGTTACGACGGTAATTATGTTTGTTGATTTTACAAAAAAAATGCCGTTACTGACATGTCAATGTTTAAATTTTATTATTGCTCAATTCGCTTCAATAAAATGGCGCAAATGTTGTTCGTATTTTCCTTTGAATATATAAAGCGTAATGCTAGAAGTTCTGTAGAATTATCAACATTCTCATTACATCCGGGAATGTTTCAATAGATTTGTAAGTTTGAACATCATTAGGTAGTTTGTCTATTAATACTAAGTTTGCTTAATTCAGAGCAGAACAGCACTCGCTTTGAAAAGCAAGGCGCCTCCTTTGATATGGTCAAATAGAATTGTTCAAATTTGCTTTTGTACTAAAATTATCAATTTCTCAATTGTAGTATAAAATGTTTACCTTTATTATTTAGCTGCCAAAATCGTATTTATCAGTAATTTGAATTTTTTAACACATAAATGAAGATTTGATGAAAAGGCAATCGATCTTCCCTGGTTTATGAACATGGAACTATTTCACGAAATAAATGTTAAACTAATATTTAATTCTACCCATGATTTTTTGTATACAATAGAGCTAGGAAAATTACTCATGTCAAGGAGCAAATGGTCTTAGTGCATACGGACTGGAGACATCTCTCATTACCATTTGATTTGCTCATTGACATTTGAAATCCAGCTTTCCAAATTAATTGAGACGACTTGTTCTCTTTGGGGATATATAAACTTCGAGCATCTGTAGTCTAACCATATTGGATGCGGTCAGATGTTGTGCGAGATAAGCAAATAATTGCGCTATCCTAATGTGACTTGTTTGCTGTTACAAAGCTTTAGTTGAATTTTATTTTATTTGCTACATGAATGCTATATTAGGTGATTTTGTAACGCTGCCGCTGTCATGTCATCTTTCTCCATTTAAATTGTGTAAATTTGCTAGATTTTTAAATCAACGCTACAAATATTCTTGCAATGGAACAAACGTACTGAATTTGTATGTTATTATATTGTTTTTAAATCAAAATATTATCTTTCTAATCAAGTAAACGTATTTTTAGGAAAAGAAAATAAATCACTTTTGTTAAAATAGTAGTAAAGTACTAAGTAAATAAATAGATACAATAGCCAAATAATAGTTATGTTTCTATAGATTTAATGACTGTTGATTTACAATTTTAGAATTTGATGTGGCGTGGATTTGACTCCTCCTTTGTTATCATTAATGAAGGGTTAAATTATCTGTTTACTGTTGTATGTGTGTGTTTTATGACACAATGGGGTTTTACATAAACTGTAACATTTATTCTAGGTACTTTAGTTACATACTAATTGTTTATAATTATAGGAAATAGTTTAGTGATATTTCATATTAGAAATTGATTTTCCAGGGAAAATTAGCGATAAGATGTAGGGTGAGAGAATTTGATATACAACCTTTCTGACAAATATGAAATTTACCAGAATATCAAGCTATTAAATTATCCCCAGAGGCTTAGATAATAGTAAACACAGTTACCAAACTATAGATAAAGTGCGTATTTAGTGTTGTCTTGCGATTAGATGTAATATGTATGCAGGTGCGTTAACAGAAAATTTTGTCAAATATTAGCTCAAGATAATTACAAAATCACGTTGCATGTTCGTTGGTACAGCGTCAAATTTATCCACGAAAATATTACCTGAGGTGACGTTCACGTAATTAGTTTGCTCAGGGGTTCGGGTGCATTTTATTAAGTTCATATTGCGTGGAACAAACAATCTAAAATTTATAATTTACGTGTTTAATTCAGTGTTACACATGCAGCAGTTAATTGTCTTCCTTGATGCATAGAACTAGTTGAAGTAGTTTTGCGTAATTCTAGCTGTTATGAGAGTGAGCCCTGCTCCCCTGGGCAACTAACTGTAATATGTCCAATTAAGTTCTATACCGGAACGATGTGGTTATCCAACGAGGTGGATGCGATGTCACTAACGAGAAGCTGCAAATGCGGAAAAAATTAATTGAGCCCCCACGTGTCGATTTTTGACATTTTATAATTTAATCTTCTGCTTTCAAATGCTGGATTTTCATACATGTTCTGTAGCAAATTGCCAATTTAAAATTCGCCGATGTCCTCATTGTTTCCTACGTATACCCCAGGGACATAGGTAAATAATTTCTGATCATACAAATAAAACTGATAAATCATAGATAGAATCAATAGTGAACTCATTATTTTTAGTAGATATTTCCTATATTAATTATAATAATAATCAATGTTGCCTTTATTGTAAAGTACTCATTTCTAGTAGTAAGTAAAAACAAAGTGTATTTTGTTGGAAGCTTTTAAGGAAAACTACTTAGGATACTATATTTTGCACCATTATGTGAAAGAAATTGCACGGTTGGCTTTTTAAAATTGTGTATCAAGTACGTAAAGAAACTTCCGTTCGATCAAAAGAACACTGATTCTAAAGGTTGGTAAGAAATTTAATACATTCTTTCTAAAAGGAACCTCCGTTTTACACTGATAAAGAAAAATAAAAACGACAAGTTCATTAGCTACCCAACTTTGTTGGAACGAAGATTGTCTACCAAGGAAAAGGCACTTTATTTCCCTTAAATAAATTAATTACTACTTAACAATCCCATCCAAATAATTAATAACACGAAGTTCCAATAAAGATAAAAGAGCGCCTCTATTGTCTACGCTTATGGGAACTCGTGTACATATAAGCTTTGCAATTCCATTCTATCCATCCCTAGTCTACATGAGCCAGACAATTACGAATGCATGAATGCAATCTACTGGTACATATGGTTTCAAAGCCTCCCCTCGAAGAACTTAATAAAAGCTGCAATACTCATGTTTTCTTATAAACTGGCTTATTTTTATTGAAATAAAAGTTGCCTGTTCAGCTGAGCTATTTATTTTGTGAATAATTTTGTTCCTTTTCAGTATTTTTACATTTTATTTTAACAAACTTTGCAAAATTCATATGCACATTTTACTTAGCTACACGAGTCTCCAAGTTGCTGACAACTTCAAATGTAATTTGTAGAAACAAACTAGTAACACAACTAGTATTTTTTTTAGTATTTTTCATAGAAAAATAAGTGTAACCAAAATAAGAACGACACGAACTATGAATGAAAAAAATAGGATGTTGAAAAATCAACCACACCAAGTAACACAAAATTATTTATTCTGGCCAACACATGAGTAGAAACGTGTAGGTCTAAAAATCCACTGCAGTATCGTCTATTAAATTTTCCGTAAAATAAAATTTATTTTACAGTGAAATAATTCCCGTATATAATATTAGCATAAAATATAATTTAGAACTTCCTTATAACAGAGCATAAAATCGTCGTAAAACTGAGAAATGAGGTATTCACTGGAATGGAAAGCTGGTATAACGTATGCGCATTACCAGTGCATCAGATGATTTAAAACAATTTCACTAAAAAAGCTTTCAAGTTGTAAAATTATATTGGCGCTTGTATATCATCAGTTTATTTGTTTCTGCGTTCCCAACAGAAATTATATATTAAGATGTTTCAATCTCTGAAACGGAAGTTGCTTTGTTGCTCTTAAGGGAATATACGGCGCCCAAGTAAAAAGCAAAGCCAATATTCTCCATAATTTTTAAAAGTTTCAAGGATGTGTTTTTTGAAAGTCTCGTTGTTTTCCGTTTCCGACCAGATCCTGGTTTCGCTAAAACGGAAAGTTTAAATATAATAGCGGATTTTTACTTTTAAGAAGCAAAATGTAAAAAACGTATTCGACCCTTATAATATTATTAGTTTGCACATCGAGAACATCGCTTCAATATAAGAATAAAATAAAGATCTATTCAATTCCATTGTTTTAGCCAATTCAACTGATTTAATACAAAGCTGAGTATAACGAGTTTCTGTTCGATATGCTCCTTGAGGATTTTGCCTGACTCATTTCCTGACCACTTCACCAGACTTAGTAATTAGTTTAACGTGTTCAAATTCCACTATTCTCTTCTATTGAAATACCCTGGAAGTAACAATTATACGTTCACTGTCATAATATGCTACGTAATAAATATTTGATGAAAATAAATTTAAAAATTTTGTGCGTATTAATAATTACCAAGTCTGTGACAAATTATCTAAAATCAATTTCAAGGGAGTTATTAATTTAGAAGTGTATTTTAATATTTTAGAGTAACTTTGGCCCAACTTTGCTTTTACGGAATTAATCAAGATATCATGTTTAATTACTTTCAGTTTACGAAAATTAAGCACAGCATTAACTTAACTTCAATTTAAAACCTTTTTCTAGCTTAACAGATTTGTAGATTTAATACTTTGCGAACCTAGTATTTCACGACAAATTTTAAATGATTTTTCCTTCCGCTTTATTTAACTTGGGATTCTAAACCCTTCTCCAAAAAAAAAGTATCTGATTGAAATCAAGTCACAAAAACAAAGACCCAATAAATTATTGTCAACGATTTCCCTTGCTGAAAGCCGATATATATTTTTAATGTCATGGAACGTTTTTATAAGAATTTCGCACGCATATTTTTTGTTCAAAAGTAATAAGTTTAGGTATGTATGTAGTGCAAGAAATATTTTTGCATGTAATTTAAAAAGGAGTTTTTATTTTAAATTTTATCTCTAAACTATTAGCGTATACGAATATAAGTTTAAAAAAGACCATTCTAATTTCGCCTCGTACCTTCGTGTTGAGCCCCTCCAATAAAAATAACCATTAACTAAATTAAATTTTTACGGGAATTGGGCGTGTGCAGTTTTATTATATCTTGAAAATTAAAATTTAAAAGATGGTTTCGTATAGACCCTAGCAAAAAAGCTGTCTTAATTTATATTAAGGAAACCTTTCACTGCAAATAGGAGTCTAACAAAAAACGGAAATTTTAATGGATTCCATAACTTAAGAAAACCTGCGGCTCTTATAGCTGTTTGCTTTAAAGATTTTTTTGCAAATAATCACTTACTTTAATTGTGATGAACCGGAGCAAGATAACAATTGGAGGACGAATTAAATATATCGTTTTCCAATTAAGTTCCTACATTACATTAAATTCGTAACTTCTCGTCTATTACCATTTTGAATGTCACATAAACGCACTACTTTATAGCTTCCTTCCTTCCTTAAACAACCTAATTAATGTTCGTACCTTAGTCGACCTAATTCAATTAAATATATGTATAGCTGTATGTAAGAGTAATTGATGTGACCCCAGAGAGGAAAAAATAATTAATTATAACAAGTAGTTGAAATTAAAATACAGGGATATTTAAAACACATCTCCCCCATTAGTAAAGAGATATGGCACTTAGAGTAATGTTATATGAATCCACGGAAACTTTTATCCCGAAAAGTATATGATTTAATAGTGGTGAAAAAGTTCTGAGAGTAAATTTGGAAGTTGGAACTGTTTCCTAGATAACATAGTTATAGATTGTTGAACTTACATAGAACTTTTCCGCTCAGTTACGAACCACTAACTTTTTTATGTTAATGTAAATGAGTTTACATAATATAAACTTTTAAATATATGGAGTACGAAATTTATACCTAAGGTTGTAAAAATAAAAAGTAATTGCGATTGTTATATGATTAAATGTTCTTGCTAAAATATTAAATTTTGATCTGTGATTTATACTCGTTAATTGAGTTTAAACAAGTTTTGTTCTGTGTAAGTATTGATTGCTCTATAACGTTACATTTTCGCCTCTAATGAATTATAAGGTCGGGTAAAATGACAAACGGGTCGTTTCATAGCTACCTCTGGTTAATCAAATGTTGCTGGAACTTGGTAATTATGGCAATGTTACCGTAATTGATAGAATTAGTATTCATATTAGGCGCTACATTTTAGTTGAATAATAGGAGGACTGTATATCATGAAAGAATAAACCAGACTGACTTTACGAAAGCTCTGCAATATTTTAGTTTCATTTTATATATTACAAAAGCAATTGTCAATTAAGTCGACTAAGTAATTTAAGAAATGAAATTGTAACATCAGATTCTTTAGTAAATTTTGCCGTGCAATTAAAACACTTTAGTCAAATTAAACCGATTGAGTCATTAATTCTCAAAATTCTGTTCTAATCATTGATTAAAAGCTTCATTATTTTCATATTCAGCGAGTAAATTTCTTAGATGTAACCTACAGGAAAGAATTAAATTTAGGTTTTAATTAATCGCGTCACTGCACAAACAAAAGCTTATACAAAAGAAATCCCAGGAAACCCACCCTGGGCACTTTTCTGGTTATTATGATAGCGGTAGAGAAAGATAATTTAAAATGTATATTTTTTTGTTCCGTCGGGCTAAAGAGTCCGGTTGCTTTTTAGAGCAACGCTTCTGATATTTAAAATTTATATTTTCATCAAGGAAGTAAATTGTCCTTGCAATTATCAATAAATGAAAATAATTATACCGCAGTCTGCGTATTTGTTGAAAATTGTTTAATGTAAACAACAACACGATAATAATGGAACAAATTAAAAGCACTGTTGGCTTTTGTTCAAGTTGGCCTTTGGCAGTTGCATTCTTTGGCAATCAGCGTTATTCTCTTGAAAACGTAAAACCGATAATACAACTGGGGGAGAATTTATTTCATATCCCTATACAAATGGAGATAACAAAAAGTCAGGGCCAGTTCAATAAAATTTCATGAATACGCCCTGAATTTCTATACGGGAAAATGTATAATAATGACGATACTAAAAGAAAACTGTAAAAAAGGAACAACTTTTTCATATGTCGGCAGGATATCCTGATATACCCGTCAGACAGAAAGAAGCGGCTCGTCACATTTTTCACGTGCACTTCATTAAATATAGACGCTGTGTAATATATCAAATTTCTACTTAAGTCTTGACGGTTAGGCTATGTCCTTCAGGATGTTCAGGATATTCGGAGAAATTGACCTGATTTTCAACAAAAGCCCTCATTTACAATGTCGTAGCTAGATTTACGCGTCGCTGTGAATGTCCTCACATAGAATCTTTATTAAACAATATAAAGTTAAAATTGAGTACTTAACTTAATTCCGACTTTTATAACTTTCTGTAAAAGTTTAATAAGAAAAGTGATATTACTTTTACGGTACTGAAAGATGTATGGTAATGGGATTCTAATAAGTATTTTAATTATTTAGACTAGTACGGTTACTCTCTTATTAAAGGGCTTGGATGAATAATAAAGCCTTCTAACCGAAGAGTTAAGCAAATGAAAGCAGAAAACACCCTAATGATAATTTCAGCATTTACGCATTTAGAGTGCACTCATTCACTGTATTTTGCTTCCTCGTTCAATATTTTGCTGTTGATTAAAGCAATTTGCACCCGCTTGTTTGACTTCATCATTTTATGGAAGCAGCTGGCAGTTTGTTTGCATTCTTGATTAACTTAGGGTTGTTTTAGTCTAAAGGTGGTCTTAAATTAAAAACGGCACAATTGTTCGGTTGCTTGCAAACTAAATTTCAGATTTACTAGGCAATTACCGTATAGTGATTAATGTTTATACTTGTTAATAAATTTCTTGGGTTTGGGACTTCTAAATAAAAATACTTTTTTCTTTGACGTTTCGGCTCATACATTTTGGCCTTTATCTCTGTGGAAACAAAACAATACAAGCACATTAATGAAACATTTTTTAACAATGCAAGTCAAATACATAAAAATTATACTTAGCACCTAACATACAGATGACACGCTAAAATAGATCAAAATATTACAATTTGTAGTTACCTTCACGTTATTGCACCTCACTTGAATATGATGAGTCAACTGAAATCGTTATGGCAAATTTACGTTCTATAATTCACATATCAACTCTCTCGCATGCGCACATTAGAAATTATTTTCGATTACATGATGTCTTGGTTTAGCTTTCTGATTACTCTATTGTAAATATTACTCAATTGTTCTATTTCTGTTCTGTCATTAACTGCATTACTATCGTTCTTAATGTAGATCATTTCTTTGATTAAACGTTTTTTGAGATTGGGTTCTTTATCTAAGATTTCCGTCTTACAATAACCGAAAAGATGACCCGTATCATAGCTATGTTTTCTCAATTCCGTCTGTTCTTTGATGTCCTTAAATAAGCTTTTTCTATGTTCTTCTAATCTAGTTTGTAGATATCTTTTAGTTTGACCTATATAGGTACAATCGCATTCATTGCACGGTATTTTATAAACTACATGAGTCATTTTTTCTTTAGGGATTTTTGATTTTAAATTTGTGTATAAATATTTGAAATTGTTGTAATTTTTATGTGATATTTTAATATTATAAGGTTGAACTATTTGTGTTAATCTTTCTGAAACCCGTTTTATGTACGGAACTGATATGTATTTGCTTTTAATTGTGTCGTTTATTATATTATCACTGTTGTTATCAGTATCTAAGTTATGGCTATTAAATTTATGAATTCTTTTTTAAATTACTTTATTAATTACATTCATCGGGTAATTATTTTGTGTTAAAGTTTCCCTAATAATATTGAATTGAAAATTATGGTTGTTGGTGTCGGTGAATGCGATAGTTCTATCCGACAATGCTGATATTACACTTTTCTTGTACGTTAATGGTTGTTCTGAGTTAAAATTTACATATCTTCCTGACCATAACGATTTCAGTTGACTCATCATATTCAAGTGAGGTGCAATAACGTGAGGGTAACTAGAAATTGTAATATGTTGATCTATTTTAGCGTGTTATCTGTATGTTAGTTGCTAAGTATAATTTTTATGTATTTGACTTGCATTGTTAAAAATTGTTTCATTAATGTGCTTGTATTGTTTTGTTTACACAGAGATAAAGGCCAAAATGTAAGAGCCGAAACGTCAAAAAAAAAGTATTTTTATTTAAAAGTCCCAAACCCAAGAAATTTATTAACAAGTATATCAAGTACGGGATTAAGAACAATCTAATCGAAATTATTGCCAGGGTGAAAGAAGAAATGGCTATACAACACGGAACACAGCAGCACGAGCACATCTGTCACCAAGGTGACCTCGAGGTTGGATTTTTCAACAAACTACGCTCTGAAGAAAACAACGAACTTATAGCACAAATGAAGGCGTTTTCTAAAAGTAAAAAGTGGTTAGCAAGAACTAAAAATAGAATTATATTTTTGACCCGATGTAAGCATGCTGAAGTAACCCCAAGATTTTTGCAATTTAAATTAAATCATATAAAAATAGCACCAAATAATAAAAGAAAACTTAAATCAATTATTGAAAATAATACAAAACGAATTATAAATTTATTAATTAAAGATCAAAATAAAGAAAATAACAAAGTAATATTAGAAATAGACAAATTAGAAGAGAATATTAGAAAAAGCACAACACATGATATGGCAGAAACTTATTTTGAGTACGAACTGATTAAACACGAAAAGAATTTTAATTTAATAAAGGAGAGAAATGTGAAAAAACTTAATAAGTTGATGGAAGAACAAAATAAAAACCAAAACGACTTAACTTTAAGGCCACAATGGATTGAAAACTTATCTAGCACTCAATTACCTACAAATGTACAGCACATTCTTAGCTTAGGTCCAAAATTCGCCATTCCTGGCGCAATGTTTCCTAATAAAAAAAAGAGAGAAAATAGCTTCCCGGTTTGTGATATTATTGCTAGTGTAGAATCGGGAATACAGCATTTAAATGATGAAGACAAAAATAATATCAGATATAAAGTTAGTTCATTACTAGAGAAACAACAAAACATTAATAAGCAAATAAAAACAAATAATATTAAATCTGTCAGAGAAATGAAGTACAAAATAAAAGAAACAGAAGCATTCATAAAAAATAATCCCGACCTGTTTATATTGCAAGCAGATAAAAGTAATAAAACTGTAATTATGGAAAAGATCGATTATGAAAGAAAGATAACTGACCTTTTAAATGATGAAAGTACATATCAAGAAATAAAATCTGATCCTACTAAGGCAATTCAAACCAGGAACAATAAACTAATGAAAGAATGGAAAGATAAACAATACCTAGATAATACCACATATAACC
>JAWQRP010005369.1:0-10760 GCA_033557875.1 Quadriops clusia
ACCTAGAAATGCATTTCATAGATTCTTTCCTTGAAATGGTGGTTGCCTAATACCCAACAATAGTTAACTATACTACGCAACAACGTATATACACTGTCGATATTTCTGAGTGGGCGACTGTACATACATATGAGTAGACAACACTTATGCCGAATAGCTCATGATTTGTAGACTTTTATATTATTTACTTTTTCATATTTTTCTAAAATTAATTAAACGTTTGATGTGGTGTTTGAAGATAATGCATTTTACAATCAATATATAGTACATAAGAGTCAATTTAATAAAACGTTATAGCAAGTAGGGGTATTGAAAAACCAATCTCTAAACAACAAAGTTTCTGGTCCTATACTGATTAGATGTCGAATCTCTTATGAACGTTTCTAAATCTAATCACATTCTGAAGCTGTCTTATTTGATCCATGATAAGGGTTCCCATCTCCATTGTCCTTCCAATCTTTGGAAAATAGGAAGCTCGTCAAAAAACGGATGCTTGAAGGAATCGTTCAGGTGAATTCTCTTCCCAGGTTCATGAGCTAACATGTCCCCAATTATAGTAAATAGCTTCCTATTCTCGCCATTGGTCTCAAGCAAGTATTCTTGCAGGGATTTGTGACTTTCCTTCTCGGTAAGTTCTTCCATATAACTGTATGCATCAAGTATCAAATTGCGTTGTGTCTTGTTCAATTTAGAAATCATTTCTGGAGGAAAGTCGCCCAAAAATTTCTGAATGGAAGATATATGTTTCACGTCGCTTTCCCAACAAAACAAAGTTTTCCCAGTGTACAACTGAAATAAAACGCAACCTAACGCCCAAACATCTATTTCTTGTGCCCAGGGCATATTTAATCTAGTTTCTGGAGCATGGTAAGGTCCTATTAAATTTCCTCCAACCCTATGTTGATGATTAAATGTAGCCGACCCAAAGTCGATCACTCTTATTTCCGTTCTATTTAATCTGTTTATTGATTGGCCGTTAACTGTAACTACGCTATCTGAGCTATCCACTGTTAAAATGTTTCGAAGGTTTAAATCACCATGCGTCAGCCCGTTGTCGTGAAGAAACTTTAAAGCGTAACATAGTTGATAGCCTATGTGTCGGATGTGATCAAGTGGAAATGGCTGGAATTCATTAAATAGCAAAATTTCTTGAAGACTATGACCCATTCCTTCGAACAATATGGAGATACTCTGTGGAGTCTCGATCCAATCCACCATCCGAATACATAAGTGAGCAGAGTGGGGGTCTAACTCATTTAAACGCTTTAAAACATTAACTTCGTGTTTAGCCAAACCTAGGTGCTTGTCCGTTAATATCACTTTTAATGCCAATTCTTTTTTCGTCACGTTATCCTGCATTTTGAAAACTTTGCCAAAAGCTCCTTCTCCTAGAACACCAAGGCAATTGTATGTACGATCTCTTGGTGGCGGACAGCAGACAGTGCAGTTGCATTGTTGTTTGTTTGACCTGAAAAGACATTGAAAGTGTTATAATCAATATATCACATACATTAAGATGATGAAAGTTTGTATATTAATGTATGACCTGTTGCACATAAAATGCGACTAACGATAACTGATTTTAACAATGATTTTGTTGTTTGTGCTGGAATAAATGCCTATAGCGTTGCTGTTTTGAAGAGAATTACAATTATGGCTCTTTTACACAAGCCTTCATCAGGTGTTTTAGTCTTAGATATAGTTGTTGTAGAGAACTCGCATTTGAAGGGCAATAGATTGTACAGTGGGAAAAAATGTAAATATCCGTTTTTTGTTGACCGCGCATATCGTTTGTACTAAAGGGTTGTATTTAGTCTGATCCATAAATACACAGGGGAGAGTGTTGTACCATGGACCGATTTTTTTTTCAATCAAATTTTCTCTTACTTTGAATAGTTGGGCGGTTTATTTTAAAGGAAAGTCATTCTTTGCTATTGTTTTCTTATAATGAACAATTCTAGTTAACCCTACAAAATTATAGACATGTGATTAATATTTTTGAAAAAAAAATGTTCTACTTGGTCCGTGGTACAACTATGTTGCACCTTGAACCACCAAGTAATGTACATACCAATAATAGTATGTATAAAATAAATATGTATATGTTCTCTTTTATCTTGGGAATAAGTCCAGTAAATTAATAAGAAGGGTTTACGCGTTTCGCTTCTTCAGAGGATGGATATGTATATACAATTTTATTACAATAAAATACACCTTAAAAGTCCTGCTCAGTAAAACGTGGGTATAGGAAATTACATGTATGCTTTAATTACCCATAACACATTTATTTATTGACCGATTTTAATAATTCTCACTTTGAGAGGTAGATATCATCAACAAACATAATTGCCGTTGTACGTACGTAACGTACGTCGGTAATTTTCCCATTTTAAGGAGTGGGATTTTTATGGTGAGTGTGTGTTGATGGTTGCGCCACTATGAAAAAATCGCATTTTAAACAACATCAATGAATTTTGTAAGGGAGAATTTAAGTACTTGCATCAACAAATTAAAAACCAAGGAAATAAATTACTGTTTTGCTCTAATCGTTTATTTTAGCGAATAATTTGTTTCTACCAAAAAGACGCGGGTACCCCCCGTATAGACAAACTTGAAGCTGAAAGTCGGAATTTTGACGTTTCAAACTCCAGCGCAGGCGGCTTATCATCTACACTGCTGTCATTTTTATTTTGTTTATAAAATTTGTGAGAACAATCAACGTGGCTTTTTATATTTTTGCATTTTACAAACTCATGCCAAAAATTGTAATATTAAATTCATTTTCAATTTAAATAAATCTCAAATTCAAAAAATATGTTCTTTTGTTCGTTGTTATATACGTTAGTGCTGCATAAATTTTTAGCGAAGATGATAACATGTATATGTCGAAATCGTAATATTAAAAAAAACGTATATATAGGGTAAAATGCATATGTGTACATGGTAATATGTACACGTGTACATGGTCAGATGTATATGTGCACATGGCAATAAGTATACGTGTACATGGTAATAAATATATGTGTACATGGTTGCTCGTGATTTTTTACGGGCATTAACTAGTCATCACCCCTATATAATAAAAGGCAAAATCACGCTAGATTCACACGAGCGATCGACCGCTAACTCTCCCATTGAATTCAAGTATATTTTTGCGCAGAATGCGTTAAGTAGTCGCGCGTGAACCATGCACGCAGTAGTGTCAACGGCGACGGTGGTAACAGTAAAAACATAAGTAACTACAACTGTCAGGTACATGGTGAACCTACCTTTAACCTTGCCCAGAGGGTAAATGTGCTTTCGCCATACCGCCCTAATTCTATTCTTTCATGTTTCGAGGAGATCCTTCAAAGTTCATTTAAGGGTATAACAGTGTGGCATATTTGGCAATTTATTGTTGCGAATGTATTCGCAACGGGTTCTCTAGTTGTATTATAAAACCATTTTCGGAACAAAAAGGATCCCTCATTTAGAATTGTACACATTATATTAATTACGGGTATATATATCTATTTAGACAAGTTTGCTTTTAATTTTACTTTTTACAGCAGCACAACTTAATTTTAACTACAATCGGTTTCCCTTAAAGGTCGAAATGTTACAGATGTTTTTTTTATAGTTGCCTACTGAACCAATTGTTCACCGTGCATATTTGGTTTTTTTTTTACTTCCTGTCTCTTTCGAATTTTATTACCTAATACTCGTACCGATTTCCAATCGCCCAGAGTAGTTCAGACCTTGCTTGATTTTATTGCTTCCTTAAAAAACTTTCAGTGAGCAGAACTCTTAAGTGAATAACTGGGTTTATGTGAATATATGCACCAATTGAAGGGGTGGTTGCCAAGTTGTAGAAGACCAGTTTAGAGATTTTTCAAGAGAACAGTATAAAACTTTTATCACGGATAAAAAACAATAACTGGACAAAACTTTGAGAGTTATTAATATACTTATTATTGAAGCAGGACCTACTGGAAAGTAAAATCAATTTCTGATTTAAGTTCGATTTCGTCAATTCTCTCATAAATCGCGTTACTTGGTTATTTACAATACAAGTGCGGATTTATTGCATCTCATATATTTTATAGAATTATAATTGTAGAAATTGCAATTGAATCAAATAAATTATATAGACAAAACAAACGATTTACTTGTTGTTTGCTGTTGTTGGTAGGTCTGATTGGCGTCCACCTGTACATAGTCAAATGCTACCCCACATGTTGAATAAAAAGTTTAACAAGAAACACTAAAATGTTATGTCACAAAAAGTTACAGAAAATATTCCAATAATGGATGTATATGCTATGTGACCCACGAGGGGGATTTTAACAAATCATTAAATCAATTAAACAAAAGGAGATCCTCGGAAACACATAACCCCACGAACGGATAAAAGCCAAAAGACGCGGAACAGAACAAGACACACTCGTATGACTTAATTCGCAGTCAAAAAGAAACTCCACCGATTTACTTATGGTATACATTGTCTAAAACAATTTGACAGTTTTTGCCAACCGCTGTTCACAAATTGTAAGATTCTTTTTATGAGTCGTTTTGATAAAAATATGTTTCTTCCTATTTAAAAACAAAATAAATAAAATAATAATAATGAATAAAACGTTGTATATTTCATGTGATAAACGTTTTGATGAAAGTTGTTTCTACCAAAAAGTGTACATACTTTGTAGAAAATTCTTCGCATTGTGCCAAACCTATGCCACTAGAAATTGTACCAACTTTACTTTTGAGTTATAATTGCAACTACTGCAGTTACTTTTAAACAATAATATATTAGGTATTTTACAACTATTATTTTATTTTATAGTTTGTTTTCTATAGGATATGTAGGTCGGTAATTTCCGTTATGTATCATACGCGCTACTTGTCGAAGAATTGAAAAATGGAGTTAGGGAATGAAATGCTGCCCTGTTTTTACTAATTCCAAGGTTGCATGCGCGTGGCCTCCCTGCGCGGTAAACTAAGATCAAAGACACCGACAGTTGTACTGTGTAGTAACCTTGATATGAACAACAATGCTTCTTGCAAGGCGATGTGACAAAAATTTGCAGAGTTGCCAGATGCGAAATCAGGCGTTTCGGTAAACAAGTTTGTCATCTTTATCTGTTTACATTTAAAGAGATGCGTTCAAAGAGTTCCGCCTCCATAAAGGCATGGTTCTCGAGGGTATATTTAGCCTTGAAAGGTAGGTTTTTGCTTTGGGGCTAAAAATGACAATTGTTCGGGGCAGGTTGTTACATTTCAATGTCAAGAATGAATTTAGTTAGAATACCTAAGTTTTTGTTGAATAAACATTTTTATAATTTTTTTAGGGTTAGAAGTTACCTATTTTTTATATTTTTGTAGCACATTCCAAAAGAGATAGGTTTCCTACGTTTTTGTATAAGAAAAAAAGGGTGATATTATGGTCAATATAAAATGGCGATCAAAATTTAAGGAACACCTACGAGCGAGCAAATATTTCGGTTATTTTCAAAACTGTGTAACTCCGAGAAAAATGATCCTACAAAAATCCTTTACATATCATTTTCAAGGAAAAACTCTCTACTTTATGATTCTGTTAAAAGTTTATATTTTAAAAGGAAAGCTAATTTTTTATGTGAAAAACGATGTTTACGTTTTTTACAAGCAAAAACTATAATTAAAACATGTACAAAATTTCAAAACGATCAAAAATTGTATTCCTTATGTCCTTACAATTCAATCCGAACACCTTTTAAATTCAGTATACAGGGTGTTATTAAATTCTGATATATCCTTTGAACCACATATAGTACTCATCAAAAGAAGTAAAAAAGTTCATATACACCCCTGCCCGGAAGTGCACCCCCGCGGAGCCACAGCCTTCCAAAGTTTGACCAAAAATAAGAGATTTTTCCGATTAATTCCGCTATTTTTAATACTTTCAACTCTAGATTTAGTCAATATCTTTATTTTAGGTTCTAAAACCAATACCGTCCTTGATTGGATAGGAAGCGGGGGTTGCAATGAAAAACGCCTTTATCTCATGCAACGTTTCGACAATAGTTTATTGTCTTCTTCAGGCTACAACATATATCAATCAAAATTAATGAACACATGAACTGGAACCAGAAAACGCACAAGACAGTCTCCCCCACACACTCACCTGCCAAAGATACGGAGGCCCTCAAGGGTTATAAAACATAAAAAGGGCACATTCACAAACCACATACAACTCAAGCAAAGGGAGGAACCCAGTGCACACCGGCACAAAACCATTGAAAACAATGGTTAATAAACCAACAAGATCCAATCCACTCTCAGCCCACACCACAATTAAAGACAAAATGGCCAAGGTTTCCCTCCTTAACGATGACGTACTCCGCCGGTCAAGCAGAACACTATCTCTCAACCATCCATCGAAGCACAACAAACGCAACCAACACACACCCCCCACACAAAACCACGGAGTGTTGCCTACCTTCTACATTTTAACATAAAACAATTCAAAAACTATAGGGACAGCCTCCAAATCAGCGATACAAAACAAAAATTATCTTATCAAAGTTATACAGTTCTTACAATTAAATGATCCATATCTAACACTAAACAAAGGTCTGATCCCAGTACACATTACCTATTAAATGCTAAAATATTGTTATAAATTGTACTTAGGTTATTCATGTCGTTCTTCTGTTCACCGAATTATTGTCTGCAATATGCAACATTTCACTAATTAGTCTTTTCTGGTAATTAGGTTCTATATCTAAAATGTCTATATGTACTATCTATATCAAATTCAAGCAAATGTCCAGTTTCAAAGTGGTGGTCAGCTAACGCCGTTCTGTCCCTCTTATCTCTATATCTCTCCCTACAGTCACTAACTTGTGCAGCAATTCTTTTCTTTAAATGTTGTTTACATTTATTAACCATTGTTTTTCATAGTTTTGTGCCGATAAGCACTGGGTTCCTCCCTTTGCTTGATTTGGATGTGGTTTGTGAATGTGCCCTTTTTATGTTTTATAACCGTTGGGGGCCTCCGTATCTTTGGCAGGTGAGTGTGCGGGGGAGACTGTCTTGTGCCTTTTCTGGCTCCAGTTCATGTGTTCATTAATTTTGATTGATGTATGTTGTAGCCTGAAGAAGACAATAAACTATTGTCGAAACGTTGCATAAGATAAAGGAGTTTTTCATTGTAACCCCCCCTTCCTATCCAATCAAGGACATCAATAGTTATTAGCAAGAAGGGTTAACCTCACATGTTAAAATATATAACTTAGTCAAACAACAATAATATACAATAATACAATAACATAAAAAAATAAAACTTACAACTACATTAAATGAATGTTTACAGATACAATTTATAACAACTTACCCTCCTTCCATTGAAAACAAGTAAACTGTTATATTTAATTAAAGTTGACACAATTGAAGCTGATTATTATTGAACTTATAAAGATTTTATTATTTAGTTGTTATAAAGACCGTGCCGCTACTTCACTGGCGAAGAACAAATAGGTCGATTCGGTACTTTTTTACTTTCTCGCAGAGAAAGTATAGTGATCATACGAAAAAATTTTTTTTAGATTTTGATGATTTTCGACGTTTTGAGTGATTTTGAGTCGATTTGACCCTTTTTTGCTTGTTTGTATGGCTGTGTGTGTGTGTGTGTGTAAACATGATAACTCAAAAACGACTTGAGCTAGATCGATGAAATTTGCTATGTAGCCATTTGAGCTAAAAAGTAAACTCGTATCAACTTTTGGGTTAAAAGTTTTGCATTTAATAACCAGTCTATGATTTATGTTTTTGGAATGAATAAAATGTATTTGATTCAAATGTATCAACTCATTTAAATTAAATACCATTGCTTTTAATAATGTTAATTTAAATTAAAAATTTCGCATTTAATGCCAGTCGAATGTTATTAAATCTAAAAACATAAATTTTCAGTTCAACAATATTAAATATTTAATACAAATATCATCATATTTTGTTTTAAATATTATCGTATTTAAAATAAAAATCCCATTTTTAATAAATTAAAAGGCTAGATTTTAGTTTAAAAATCCCAGATTTAATTAAACTCATTTAAACATAAACGAAGATAGACGTAGTTCCTCTCCTATCATAGGAGAACCTAGTACATTGTTGAGATTCTGGTGACAAGGAGATTTGCCAATGAGAGAAGGTTTGTTCGAGAGTCGACATTTACTTAATATTCCCGGTCATGTGTGTTATCAAATGAAACCGACAAGCCACGAGAATCTAGCGCCACGTGGTGTCCTCTGTGTGCGGAAAGCCTGAACTACGTTTAAAACGTTGTTAAAAATTTTCAATTTAAAAGTACATCCTTTAATATTAAGAAAAGTTGCATTTGATATTTTCAAATGTATTTTCATTTAAATATATGATATTGTATTTAATTTAAATATAAAAGTTTTTAATCCTAATCAAAAACCTACTTTTTAATTTGAAAACTTTTTTTTTATTTTAAAAATATCTATTTCTTTGTGTGTAGATATAAAATTTTAGCACAATTTCGCAACCGGAAGTGGTGGCATACCTAAAGCGAAAATGAAACTCTTTGAAGTAAAGTGCCTTTCTGTTTCAAGGTATTTATTTCTAATTTTGTGCTAGTCTTAAAAATTGCAAAAAACTCTGAGCAGTCCAATTTTAGCACAATTGCCCAACCGGAAGTGGTCTTTTTTAACAAAAAATGCATATGTGTAAATAATATGAAAATTAATCAATAATAACTATGAATCCTAGATTGAATATGTCTTATCTTGTCTAGTACATCATATACGTATACGAGAAAGTTGAGTGGAGAGCACACCATATTTTTCGCTAATAATTTGAAGAAGAAAATGAATCATTTGCTACATAACAGCCAAATCCGATGAAAAATAACGTAATCGCGCATCTTCAAACATAAGCAAAAATATAATTTTTTTAAATTTTCTTTTCTGGGTTACTTTGGCCTTCCATTAAAACTCTCTAATTAATTAATTATTAATTTATGTTATGCAGGCGTCTTCTGAGTATCTTCCCCAAACAATACAAGATCAATTTTCACTTTTCGTCTAAAATTTTTTAATATTATTAAGGAGATCACAAACATTTTAAACTTATTAAATTCACCTTCTCTACTATGTACACTTGGAGAAAAATTAAATGTCCGTTTTTTGTTGGCCGCGCATATCGTTGTTCTATTTTAGTCTATATTAGTACCCTGTTGTATTTATGGATCAAACTGCGACCCTTCAGTACAATCGATATGCGCGGCCAACAAAAAACGGACATTTCATTTTTCCCCTAGGGTACATAGGCATCAAAAATAGGCTTTTGTACTTTTAGTCAAATGAGAAGGTATATCCATAAATTTCGATGCATGAGACTGTCAAAAAGTAATGGTGCCACGTGTCACGCCATATAAGTGTGAAAAAAACATTTTTTCGTTTATTCATTAATATACTGACACCCACTCCGCATCGCGGTTGGTTAATTAAAATGTGATACATGAAGTTTATACGATTTTAAATCCGTTACTATTGATCGTACAAAAAAATTTTATATGAATTTTGTAGAACATTTTGTTCTCTATAACTTTGTATTGGATCTTATAGCGAGAAAATGCACCGGAAAGAAGTTATAGGAGAAAAAGCAAAAAAAGTGCCGAAAATCGACCGTTTTTCCAAAATGGCGACGTGCGTACACGAAAACTTTTTGTGGGTAATTCGAAATATTCAATAAACAACCATCCCAAACAATATATAAAAAATCCACAACTACCCGACCACAGTAAAGTAATAATAGGCCCATTAATTACCCATATAACATACATCGGAAATTTCTACATCTTAACTAAAGAAATTCTATAATGGGTGTGTTGATGATTGCCTTACTATAAAAAATCGCATTTTAAAGGACACACGTGTGTTTTTGTAAGGGAGAATTTAACAATGTATCAACAAATTGAAACCAGCGAACCCAGATTAAAATGGTCAGCGGACTATCTATCATTAATCAACTCTACAAGCAAAGCTAAAAAATCAGGATTTAGTTTTTTGAATAATGTTTAAACCCGATTGCAGCGGTTTTTTTTATGAATAATACAGTTTCAGTCTTGTTTATAAATAAAAAATGCTTAAATCTGGTTTAAACCCTATTGTTCTAAATGTCGTTCATCGGCGTAAAATCCTAAATTTCGAGGTTATAATTTTTGACAACCTCTAACCCTCGGACTAACTAAAACCACGTTAAACTTTGTTTATGAATAAAACTGTTACTTTATTAAAGTGACAGTAAATTAAATACGGCTGCCACTGTTAGCTTCATTTGCCCATTTCATTAAGCTTGTTAATTGGTTGATGGCTAATTATGATATTTGCCTTCTGTTATAAACAAAAATTTAAATTCGTATCTTATAACCTCATCACTATGTAATTACAATGTTAAGTCAAAATACACTTTCGCCAATTTATTATTTGTTTTGAGGATTTTACATAAATATTCTATTCTAACGTGACTACTGTTTACGTTTTAGAAAACCCATTTTACCTTTATTTCATCGACATTACCCAGCTTGCAAAATGTTGTAAATTTTACATCTTATAAATGTAACGTTGTAACGTGGTAACGTTTGAAGAGACATGGACAGATCAACAAACATAATTACCGTCGTAACGTACGTACGTACGTACGTACGTACGTACGTCCGTCCGTCCGTCGGTAATTTTCCCATTTTAAGGAATATGATTTCTATGGTGAGTGTGTAT
>JAWQRP010005370.1:0-10759 GCA_033557875.1 Quadriops clusia
AACAAGCAAAGGAAACAGTTACTCCTGGCAGAAAACAAGAATTGAGAACTTACTTCAACACTACCTCAAAAGATGGTGTTGCTTTTGTATCTTGGTCTGAGTCAACGGTGTGAGCGATAAATGCGCCTCCTTACATCGTCTATTGGCAATACGCTCATAGACCGCAGCATTAACATCCATCTCTTAAAATAATTAGGTTCTCTCTTTAAAATTTTACATTTGTCTAATTTAAAAGCTTTTTGATTGGTTCATGACTAACTAAGATATTTGAATTCTGTATAAGCAAAAATTCAAATTTGTATCTTAAACAGTATTTAACCAAGAATTTTATTTATTTCAGTGGAATGCTGTAGCACTGTGGGCCTGGGGTAAGTTTTACAATTATTATTAAATAAATTAGAATTAATATCTATGTAAAAATTGTACATATTTAATTTGGCGAAATTTTTAATTGAATGTTAGATATTGTCGTTGACAACTGTGCAATTTGTCGAAATCACATTATGGATCTCTGCATCGAATGCCAAGCAAATCAAGCTTCAGCCACTAGTGAAGAATGTACTGTAGCATGGGGAGTATGTAATGTAAGTTTATGAAATAAATTAATTTTTAATACTAACAATTCTTGATATAAATAATTTTTTATATACATATTTCACAAAAATAATTTTTAATATAATAATTATTATTTATTATAGCATGCTTTCCACTTCCATTGTATTTCCCGATGGTTGAAAACTCGTCAAGTCTGCCCATTGGATAATCGTGAATGGGAATTCCAAAAGTAAGACACTTAATTTTTTCACATTAATAAATATTTACATGTTTATTTTTTTTAGGTACGGACATTAGTTAGTTCAACCAACAGCTTCACTATAATTACTTTTATTAATACATTAAGCAAAAATAAATCTCTTTTGAATTAGTAAATTTTTAACAATAGATTTCATGTGTAAGTCTCTAATTTTTTTATGTATTTGCTCACCATTGCAGGAATAAACATTTTTGAATTTGTAATAATTATTTTTTCATTTACATATGTATATTGAATTGCTTTGTTGAGTGACGATACTAAAAACAAGAAGTTAACGCACGATTTGTTTCTTAAAAAAATGTTTTATTTACATAATATTGCTCTAACCTAATAATAATTTAAATTTTAGACTGGTACATATAATTTAATAGTAGCTTTATAAAGACAAAATTTACGTATAACATTTGTTAAATTACAATATCTCTAAATCACAATGCCTTATTTCTGGATGATTTTTCTGAAACAAAAAAAAATGAATAATGTTAGTCATTATCATTAATAATAATCATTAACATTAATAATCAATATTGTTATTACTCATTATCATTATTACCCTCAATTTCATTTCTATTCTGTCAATCTCTCCGCCCATCATATCGACAATGGTTTCACCATGTTTCAACATAAACTCTTCCAAATGATCGATATTTTGGAATGCTCTCACTTCCTATAAAAAGTTAAAAATATATGATCAAGTTCTTTTTTAAATATTATTTCATGCAAACCTGCAAAAGAGCGTTTAAGTCTTGTTTATCCAAATAAGCTCTTGTGAGTTCTCTTCCATCAAAATCCAATTCTGCTTTGTATCGAACCAAGTAATTACCCATATCAATACCTTTGACATCATGAATAGCTCTAATCATCACATCAGATTCCAGTTCAGCATTTATTTTATCTAAATTTTCTTGAGGAATTGATCTGAAAGTAAAAGAAGTTATGATATGACAAATCAGAGATAAAGACGTATTTACTAACCTTCCGACCAAAGCTGCAACATTAGAATAAATAATAAACGAAGCGACAGTTCCTAAAATACATCCGATTATTAAAGATCCAAGGGCATCAGGTATAGGATTGTTTAAAACTGAAGAAATGCCCATGCAGGTGGCGGCTACTCCTACTCCAATAACAGCGGCAAAATCTTCTAAAAGGACGACATTTACGCTAGGGTCCTGACCTCTAAATACTGCAATAATGTAATAAATAAATAAACTAATATAATAAATTAACGATATAATAAATAAATGACATAATAAATAACTAAATGGAATAATATTCAATAAATAACTATAAAATATAATAATTTATTGTATTTACCATATTCTCGTATGGTCATTCCAGATTCCTGGGCCCCCTTTTGAACAGACATGAAAGCAACATAACAAGTGGCTCCTTCAGACAATAAAGAACCACCAAGTACGCAATATCCCTAAAAAAAATATTTATCATAGTCGTTAGAATATTTATCCATTTAAAAATAAAAATATTGAATTCTTACCCAGAAGAAGTCTTCCAAACTACCAGGGTGTAACAGACCCGATATTCCATGATAAAATGAAAGACCCGTTCCAACACAGAAAATCCCAACTCCAGAAATTAAAGAAGCAACATACTTCATGTTTGCATATCCATAAGGATGATAAGAATCAGCGCTCTAGAATCAAATAATGTTTACTAAATATTTTTGTTTTTTGGAAAAAAAATGTTTTTAAGTAAAATCAAATAACAAAATTTCACAAAATAATTACCTGTACTGATTTATGAATTCCATAAGCCAATATAAGTTGATTTATAGTATCGGCCAGAGAATGAATGCATTCTGAAAACATACTGTGTGATCCTGTGAGAATCCAAGCACCAAGTTTAAATAAAAAATTACTGGTATTTCTACGAAAAAGATAAAATGAATAATCAATTTCCAACATATTATTGAAACAAACATATTATTAGCAAAATTAGACCTATAAGTGTAAACATATTATTATTGTTTTTTAATATCAATTGTGAGGGTGTAACTCACATAAAAACAGCCATTAGCACCACTTTTCCCGAACGACCCATAAGACCAGAAACTTCTTCATTAGTAACTGTCGTTTTTCCCATTTCCCTTCGATAGTCGCGGAGTCTGCGTTTCACAGTAAAAATATCTGAAAGCAAAAATCATGAACAACTTATAATTAATTAGATTTCAATATACTCACTTTGCTGGTATTTCTTTCGCTCGATTTCATGTTTAATGAGTTCCTTCTGCAAGTTTTCTCGCGATCCCCAAACTTCAATTGCCTTCGCCTCAACATCTCTTCGCCAGTACACCGTCATCGGAGGCTCGCTTTCGTATGGTGATCGCCGTTTTGTCTTAGGAAGCGATTCCAAGTCGGATGGTTTCAGTAGAAAATCAGACATTGCTCGAATGGGGGTAATAAAATTCCTTTCTACTGAAGAAAGGTTAAAATCCACTCTCTTTTTCTTCTTCACACTTGCTGAAGATTATATTTTGTTTTAAAACAAACAAATAAATGTTCATATTTATTCAGATTTTGATATCACACTATTATATCTGGTATACTAATTTATTCAGATTTTATGATCACAGCTATCATAACTAAAAAGAAAGTAAATATTTCCTTTGCTTCCCAAAGGAATATCAAAATATTCCATAATATTGTTTTGTTTTCCAATATTTGCATTTAAAAAGTTGTATTATTCAGATTTTATTGCAATGTGTTGTTTACAATACAGCGAAACTTGCGAGCGTCGGAATCCGAATAAGGCGGAAACCGGTGGTAGATGGAATTATTAGAAAATGTTGGTCCTATAGTTTTTATTTGGAAATTGTAATAATATGTACCTGCCTACGGTGGAAAACCTGTCAGAAACTAAATTTTATGTCGTTCCACCTCTCGCAAGTTTCGCTGTACAAGAATTAACAACCAGTGCGTCTTCCTGTCATGCACCAGTTTCCACGGTGTACTCCAAACAGTGAATACTTGTTCAAATGTTTGACAATGGAGTTCGACATTTTGTTTTTTGTTCGGCCTTTGTCGTCGGCAAATTTGTGATAACTCAAATAATTCGTAAAAACTTGGTAATATATTGTGCATACTGTTCTAGAATATTTTACTTAAAGCAAGTTTAGACACGATAAATGTAGCTTTCGTTAATTATCATTTTATTCATAAAATAAAGTTTAGTGATTGTGCATTGTATATTTCACAGAAAGTTTGATTGGAATAAGAAGGATCTAATAATAAGAACACAAACCTAAAAAAAACAGAATAAGGTAAAAATCCCGTTATACAACTGCCATGCATTCTACTTAGATGGTTTTGTATTTTGTCGTAAACGCACAGACAATGTACATGCGCAAAACATGTTAATTATGTGCGAGCACAACTTTGCAGAATATTCTAAAATGTATTTAGGGATCATCATGGCAACTCGCATGCACAATGTCCACTTACAGTAGAGCGTCGATTATCCGAACTAATTGGGACCAAGGGTAGTTCGGATAATCGATTTGTTCGGATAATCGATTTTACAGAAAAGTAAGAAAAACAAGTAGGTGTATAATGTGTTAATGTTTATATACGTTATATTTTGATCTAACAGCTTTTTAAAAAGTAATCATTCAATTTCATTTGAACGTTGTTCTTTTTTCTTCACAGCCAATTTAAATAACAACACAGGAATTATGCGTCGCTTATATCAATTTGATACTTTATGCCCGTCGGCGTCGTATGGTTAACAAATACTGTGTTTTTATGCCACACTCATTTACACATAGTCTCCGGACGAAAAATAAACAATTTAAATCAAAAATGTTTGCATTGACGAACAGCTAATAGATGGTAAAAGTAAATCACAATAGTTGAAAATGATGTTCGGATAACCGACGTTTCGGATAAACGATGTTCGGATAATCGAGGCTCTACTGTAATGTAATTTGCAATACATATTTGAATCAGTAGTATAGATGTTCCTTTTGTACGATTTCCAAATATTGGTTCATTTTACTACGAACTTCGTTCAGCAACATGTTCAACGCATTCAATGTGTTTTTGTCGTGTATCTAACCTCTATCGTGTTTATCGTAGAATATAAACTGGATCAGTATCGGCTTGATGGTGACAACTTATGTCATCAAATCAATGTCACAGGCACTTGTTTCTTTGGCTTTTAATATACATTGTCTATAATTTTTTCCTACTCTTTCATCGCATGACATTGCCTCCTATAACATTTACGCATATGCACATTCCACAGTTCTCGATTATGTTCCATCGCATAACCTCAGTTTCCAAAATTCACCACGTTACCTCTAAAGCTCCAAAATGCTATACTTTAACTAACTGTTAATGTATAATTTACACGTTTGGCCCATATTTATGCCACAATAGGGCTCTAAGACGTCTGACTCGTTCCTTCAAAAAATGACAGTTGCGTAGATGGTAAGCCGCCTGCGCTGGAGTTGAAATGTCAAAATTCCGACTTTCAGCTTCAAGGTTGTTGAACATACGGGGGGTACTCGCAACCCTTTGATACGAAACAAATTATTCGCTAAAATAAACGATTAGAGCAAAACAATAATTTATTTCGTTGCGCTTTTCATTTTTTGATGCAAGTAGTTAAATTCTCCTTTACAAAACTCATTGATATTCTTTAAAATGCGATTTTTTCATAGTGGCGCAACCATCGATACACACTCACCATAGAAATCATCGACGGTAATTATGTTTGTTGATAACAGGTTACCCTAATTAGTAGGTTGCCTATACGTGAATGAATTTAATGTAAATACAATAACTGGTAAGTTAAAAATTAAGTTGCAAATTAGTTAAATTTAACTTATTTAAGTTAGTTTTCCTTAACCACAAGTATAATTGACCAATGATGTTGCTTGGGTTAGAACTAAAGAAAATCGAGGAAAAACTGGATTGCGCCAAAGCAGTATTTGAGTACGTATGTATGTGCAAAGAAGCAGGAGAGGAATAAAAATCTCTATGAGCTTCCATTTGATCGGAACATTTGAGGCCGTAGCAACAAATCGGCCGCTCATACATCGGCAATTTCTTTAGGGTCCCCCAGGGAGACTGTCCAGGCCGCCTTAGAGCTGCGACCCTGGACGGACATCAGAGTATTCTTTTTATGTCTCCTGGAAATTATACCTTATGCTCTTTCCCGAACGTTTCCGTACTCTATGCTACGTAACATCACTATGCCCGGTTTCGTTATAGGGCCCTGAAAGACGTGATAATGCTTCCATTTTTAAGGCGGCGCGGCGTGGAATCGAATCACGCGAGTAATAAACAGAAAATGCACGGAAAGCTAGTTATATGGTTAATGTGTGCCTTGGCACCTATATACAGAACGTGTCATATTAGTTTTCCTTCGGAGGAGCCCGGACCCACTCCACGTTATCATCGATAAAGGGAGAAGTTAATTGTTCCCAACTTACATCCGTGATTGAAGCGGCAAGACTAGGGGTCCTCGGAAAGACCTGACTAAGACGTCTTCATCCGCCCAGTGTACATACGTTAATTCTGACTGATCAGATCGACAGATCGAAGCGAAACCAGTGCCCTTATGGCCTCCAGGGGATCTGATAATTGTTGACTTATAGCCCTGTCGCTCAATACCGCTGGCCTCTGCCTAACATCTAATGTCTCTTATGAACGCACAGAGAACGCCTCCACGCGTCCACTCGATCTCTGATCTGATGTTAGCCATTAGTATTAATTGTCAGATTGAATGGAGTAATTATTATTATGCCTCTATGCAGACATGTGAGGTGGAAGGATATCTTTCCGTATTAACCACGATCTAGAGAGAGGTAATATAAATTCTTGATATTATAACTTAAAGAATTTGACAAACACTAAACGTGCAGTACTCACTATCTGGATTAAGCCCAGTGAACACAAATACGTTGAATCAACGTTGGATCGCAACCTGTAACTAGATTGTCAAAAACGTTGATAATGTTCGTTTATTTACGGCAAAGGTGTGGCGCGTTTAAACAAAATTTTACCGTTCAAAACAACGTTGCCAAAAAGTAATTTTTGTAACGAAAAATCATCGTTGCTAAATCAAATTTTAATACGTTTTTATAGGTAACGTTATATTATATGCGTAAAGTATAGTATTAGAAACGTTGATAATTTTCGTTGATTAACGGGAAACATATATAGAATATTTTATTATTATCTTTGTTGTTCGGGTAAAGGGATAAAAGTCGTTTTTTTGTGAAAATGGGTTTATACCATCAATATATCGATTTTCAGTTGTATTCAGTTCCACATACATTTTTTTATGACGTCAATATCCAGATATTTCTGTTTGTTGAAATGTGAAGGTATACCTCAAATGAGTCCATTGATGACATAAACCCATTTTCATAAAAAATTCTCTTTGATCTCTTTAGTCGAACACTAGATTTTAAATGAAACTTTAATACCTACCTATTAATAACGGTTAAGGCTTCTAATGAAATATTGTATTTTAAAAATATTGCAATATCAAAACTGTTATTAATATTCCTTGATTGACTATATTGTTGGTTTAATCCTCGTTGTTAAAAAGCATATAGGATATTAGAGGATCAACCTTGAACAAAATTAACATAATGTTATACGTGCACTGTAAATATAGTGAAACTATTATTAATTTCAGCAGATTGATGGAATATCCATACAAGACAATTTAATATGACAAAACTATAGATATACATATAAAAATTGGATTAACACAGCTTAAACATGTGATGTTAAAATGATGAAAACAAATAAATTCGATATGGCTAAACTCAAAACCTCAAAATATGTAAAATTTTATTAACACAAAAATTGAATCATACAATTCTAATAGTTACTAATTCGTTTATTTTCTTTGTACTTCCGGTTTGAAATTTAAGTCAGTTCTTCGCGACATATAGATAACCATCGCACCAGAAAAATGTTTCCTTGGTGTTTCTGTAATATACAAAAAAATTAAGATACTTTCACTTAATTGATATTTAAAAACATATTTCAAGAAAACATGGGCAAGAAGAGTTTTGTATACTGCAATATTTAAAACAATTATTAACAACTATATTCTGACGGTTTTCCCTTTCTTCTAATTTACTTACAAAAACTTGCAGTGTATATATTTGTATTTATCTTTAGCGACAGTTCTTGTGTGTATTACTTTTGTATATACATACCATGCTTACGATATGCAAAAGAAAAAGGAAATAAACAACGTTAGGTTGCGGTTGTGACTTTATTCCAATGTTTTGTACAAAATAATAAATTAAAAAATGTAATGTAGTTGTTACTTTATTTTTATTCGGAATTCTAATAATAGAGTACTTTTATTTCAATACATTTCTTATACCATCAAAGAAAAAATTAAAACTCTCAAATAATATTTTAATAGATATAATAACATTTTGAATGAGAGATAAGAGGACAAAAATTTCCTTATATTATAAAAATATTAAAATTCAGAAGAGGGTTAATTCTAAAATTATTGAACAATTTAACAGAAAATAAGATAAACTTTTATTTTACCAACAAACAGTGAAGTGATATGTAATTACGTTTTAGAATGTCCATTAATTTCATCGATTTAAAGGGTAAATCCTCTTGTCCAGTTGCATTTTCCACAGTGCATCCTCCGACCATTGCTAATCTGTTAACCTAAAATAAGTACGTACAAGTGTTACATTTCATTCTCTCAAGACTTATATGTATAACTTACCTAATATTTTCATATATTTAATTTTAATCGCTTAATAAAATTTTAAAATGCTTCTTTATTGAGTGGACTGCTTGAAATTCCGGAGAGTGTTTCTCATTGGAAGGAACTATTCAATCGTAATTTATTCACAATTTCATTCGAATTAAGAGAATGATATTCGAATTAAGAGAATGATATTCGAATTAAGAGAATGATATTCGAATTAAGAGAATGATATTCTAATATATTTTTCATTTTGGCAAATTTATTTATTACACCTAAAAATTAATACTTTATAATTACCTATATATGTATGAAGTAAGTCAGTGAAGAAAACGTATTCGGAAATTAAAACACAATTTCACTAACGCGGATCCTGTTCAGGTGCTACAACGACAAGATAATTTTCAGATATAGGTAGCTATTATATAAATGTTGGCTTTCAATCAACATAACATAAAAAAGCTTATAATTGAAACTTACCTAGAGTCAAAAACACTTTACAATATTGATGAAAGAAGGAAATCAAGCTTTGCGATACACATAACATACAATTTTTAATTTGTATCAAGACGATCAAACAATAATTTTATCTGACAATTCTATGTTAAGTGACATAGCGAGTTCAATTAAAGTCACGGGTCAACGCTGGCGGTGTCTCAGTAACACACTATAATAATAAGTATGTGACCTATAATAAAAATTCAACAGTAAATCAACGTTTTAATTACGTTTTGATAAATTGTTATTAAAATGTTTATTTCTGTTGTTACTTTAACGTAAAAGTAAGGGTTGAATAAACTGTTTATAAACGTATACCCATAATTAGTAGAAACACAACCCTAAATCAACCGTTTATATAACGTAAACAAACTATCGTTTTTTAAACGTTGATTTTGACGTTACTTTACCATAGTTATAGTAGGTCGATCGTTACAAATACGTGTAAAAAACTGTTTAAAAACGTTTGAAAAGTAACGTTGAACATGCAACTTAAAAGTATCAGTTTATCAAACGTAAACAAACTGTGGTTTTTTAAACGTTGATTTTTGTCGTTACATTACCATAGTAAATAGGTTGATTGTTACAAATGTATGTAAAAATAACCGTTTAAAAACGTTTGCAAAATAATATTGAATATGCAACTCAAAAGTACCAGTTTATAAAAGTTTACTAAATAACGGGTAACGCATTTTCAACTAATGAAACGTTTTTTCAACGTTACTTCAACGTATGTGTGTTTACTGGGAGTTTCTAGAAATATTTCATTATTATAGTCACCTATAAGTATATTAGGTTTTTTCTTCGTTTACAATCATGACCTTTCTTAAATTAATAATTATCAAAAATATTTTTTCTCATAGGTATTAAGGTCGAAAATAATACATCGATTAGTTCATTTCGTTTAGTATTGACTACAGTAGATACAACTATAATATACCGAAAAGTAAAGATTTTGTCATTAACAATTTAATTATAAAATATGATACACTGGAGCATTCTTTCATAAACTTTATTTATAAATTTACTGCTAATCATAAATAGCCATAAATTGTAAGTTACTGATCAGGTGATCACATCACGGGGTTTCAGATTTTACTGTAACAATCTTTAGGTAAAGAATTAAATTACGAATAGAAGATATGATGTTGTAGGACGTAAGTTGATGCAATGAACCTAGGGGAAGCAAGACAATAGTCTTTCTTATTCATAAACATAGAGGGATTAGTTAGTCCAAGGATTAGTGGTTACCAAAAATTAAAACCTCAGAATTTAAGATTTTCGCGGATTAACGAGATTTAGTACAATCGGGTTTAAACTCGATTTAACAATTTTTTTTGTTAATAATAAAGTTTCAGTTTTATTCATACAACATGCTTAAATCTAGTTTAAACACGGGTGTACTAAATCACGGTTATAAGCGAAAATCCTAAATTTTAAGGTTATATGTTTTGACATCCTCGGATTAATTAATCCTTCGTTAGTCTTTGTTTATGAATACGACTGTTAAGGTTTGGACATTAACTAAGAATTCTAGGGCTATTAAGACACTGAAGGTTTGGACATGAACTAAGAAATCTAGGTCTATTAAGACACTAACAGTCTTATTCATAAACGAAGATTAACGTAGGTCTAGTTAGACCGTCATAAATAGTTGTCAACAGAATTATAACCTCAAAATTTAGTATTTACGCGGATGACCGAGATTCCGTACAACGCGGTTTG
>JAWQRP010005371.1:0-10759 GCA_033557875.1 Quadriops clusia
TTTAATTATGTTATTATATATTCTGTATCCTGATGATGCCTAAATAATAAAGGCGAAACGTTGAGAAATAAATATTTTGAAAACAAAAAATTAAGACTCTAAATACCCGAGAATAAAAAAATATAATAAAATTAAAATGGCACCAACTCATTTTTTTTAAATGGAATGATATTATTTTCTTTTCATATTATAAAAAGAGATTAAAAATTTAATATTTTTGTATAATATTCCCGATACCTAAGTCTAACCGATTATGATTTTTCTAGAAAAAAAGTTTTCCTTACGAAATTTTGAAGTAATCGAATATCTCCTAGTTGATACTTTCTTCGCTTATTTAGAATTTATAAGAAAAAGTAAGTATTTCTTTTTATAGTTTAAATAAAGAATGTTTTTAAGCCAGCGTTTTAACAATGGTCGAATTAACACTGCACAAGTGTTTGTTCTACAGCAAAATGTATTTGTCAATTTAATTTGTCATTTTAATAACGTCAACTGGTGAAAACTGTTGTGTATTTGTGAATAAAAATTTTGTGCGATTATTATGTAGGAACCCTCAACCCCCAATCGGTTAGATTTAGGTATAGGGAATGTTATACAAAAAGATAAAATAATAATTTCACGACTAAAAAGATAAAAATTTTAATCTATTTTTATAATATGAAACGAAAATCATATCATTCCATTTGAAAAAAATGAGTTAGTGTTATTTCAATTTTAGCGTTTTTAATCAATATGTTTGAGCCCCCATTTAGTAACATAAACGTGAAACAGACTGGATTCGCATCGGGCAAGCTTCCCCTTGAAGCACTGATCAATTTAAAATCCCCACCTTTAACCGATTCTCTGAGAATTAATTTTAAGTAGAGTAATATTTTGACCAAAAATTATCTAAAAAAATTAAAGTAATATATCTTTTGGATTTACACAGTTGATCTATCTTCAGTAATAAAGTCACAATCCACCGATCCGCCAAGGTTGGGACACCCTGTATATATTAATTTTTGAACACACATTAAACTCACATAACAAATCGTGACACTAAAAATTTTTAAAGGTAAGGATTGTAGAAACTTGGTTCTGCAAGTAGTTTTAGCTATAAAATTATTTTACTCAAAATTAGTCCTAGAAAAAAAATATATTTCTCTTACGAATAATGAAAATATATGTTATTCATAAACCTGTTACTCTGAAAGATACTTTGGCTATGCAAATTATCAGTGACGTATAATTTACCTGCAACTAAACAAATCAACCGACTATGACTGAACTTGGAATATCATTGTGTATAGATGAAAATTATTAGCAATTAGTGTTATTGACCATGTGAAACCAAGAGGTATTTCAATATAATTTTAAAACATTTAATCCCATTAGTCCCCAAATAATGTGTAAAGAGATAAAGTTCTATCCTATCTTTTGAAATAACGACTTTGGAACTAGAAATGCCTAAAAGGTTTGTATTATTATTTTTTTCATTTATAACATTCCGTAGCAGTACGAATTAATTGAATCCACCAAAATGTAGGTATATGGGAACAGCATAAGATCCTATTAAAAGGGCCGCGAGTTGTGGTATTGAATGTTAGTCATTTATATTCTATTTACATAGGCAAGCTGTTAATTGGTATCAGGGGCAACCCCTTAGTCCCTGTACATACAGGATGAAACACATCTTCAGGACGGAAATGCAAATGTTGTTCCCGTTTGAACACACCGCTGTTGATTTTAATTTAAATATTTTAGCATGGTCAGTCCATTTAGATTTCACCGGCGCTGACAACAAAATGCCTCAGAGTATCCCTTGTCTACAAAATGAATATCTTATGCGTTTATCTTGTTGCTACTTTTGCGCGCCAAATTATACGAAAACTGTGTGTGCGTGCTTTGAATCTTTAAACAGATTTCCTACATTTTTCATTTTATATCTCAAACGTGATAAAATGCATGCATGCATGCTCTAGAGAGTCTTACTGTATTATTGCTAATAAAAGTAATAATTGTTGTAGTAATTCTAAATAGATTAATTTTACTTACTAAAGTGTATATCGCCGCAGTAATGGCAGCATGTTTAGGATTTAAAAAGCGGCAACAGCCTCTGCCATTAATGTGATCATAAGTCCGTATTATGGCGGTCTTCATGGCTACAACATTACGAGCATCTGAAACAAAAAAAAAACAACTTTCAGACAAAAAGATCAAAAATCTACGGCCACGAATATCGGGAATAGATAGTTTTGAAAAAGTTGAAATTAAAGTTAGGAACGCTAAACCTGTAAGATTATGTTCTTATAACTTCGACTAACAATATAAACTCGAAGAAGTTTTCAACTAATACGCTGGCTCCTAATAATATTTGTCGCTTAAGTTGTTAATAATTACTAGAAGTTATGTTTACTTTATCGCGTGCTTTTGAACTCTGATCGCATTGCATCGGATTGGAAAGTTCCCTTGTTTGTGGATCTTCAACACTTCGGATCGACTGCAATAGCCTTGTTTGCATATAGTTCCGAATTAACTAATTAACTTCCCTGCATACATCACGAAATCCCCCGTTTTTAAGTAGACTGTTACTGCACAAGATAGATATAATAAACAATTAAAGTCTCTGAGAGAGTTGATGTGAAATTATTTATTAATCGATCTATAAATGATTAGCAAGAATTTCCGTTCTGACTTCGCTATCTCCTAATTACCTCTTGTTGCTCGTGTGCGAACTGATAGGTAGTGATTTACTTGCTAAATTAGATAGGATAATTTGAATGTTAGAAATTAACTCAGCTCGTTTAGGAACCGCACCACATACGAATTTCAATAGCGCCTGAAACTAATTATTACTGATGGTAAATCACCTGTGTATTCCTCTGGCTGCACCTTATTGGAAAATTTTTATTTTAAATCTCAATTCCAATTAGAGAGCTACGCTTTAATCACTGGGGACCATTGATGTGCGACCAAGTGATCATTCATATAATGATACTAGTACAATCTAAAACATGCATTTGACATTATTGTAGTGTTTCCCTTCACGGAGTACGACCAACAATCAATTAAATTTACATTCACATAATTATCTCTCGAATTCCAATTATTTGTATAGTACACAATTATTAACCGCCCGGTTATATTTCCAACCTGCAGAACTTCCCATTCACAGCACTAAAAACAAAACGGATTTTAGTATTCGGTAATTATTAGTAATTGAGTTTTGTCCTTTGAAGTTCGAAAATTGCCCATAGTTTCGTTGTTTGTAAATTATCGCTAAAAACCTTTAAGTAGAAACTGTTTTATACCCTCGTTCACAAAATTATATTTCAATTGCTTTCCAGGTATACGCTGGACAGTAACTTTATTTGAAATAACCCGATCCGTTGAATATTGGAATTGATAACTCTAATCATTCCATCACAATATAAGCGTATCATATACCTTTTATGACCAAGTTCCAATAGACTAAAACAGACCCTATAAAGCTTTAGATAACGGCATATCCAGTTCAATTCAAAGGCATTCTTTGAACACCGTTTGCGCAATTCAATGGAATACACAATAACATATGTTCTAAACCCTGAAATTATTTTATTTATTATTAATTCTAATTTTATAAATATTTATTAAGTATAAATAAACCCCGTCAAATAAACGTTTATATTGTACTCGTATTTAACTCGAAAACAAGACATCACCTTCAAAACGACCACAAATTTAGGTTGAAATTTTAGTCACACAGGGGAACTTTCATTAAACTTTAATGAATTTATGCAAATTTCGTGCAAAAATTGTGAAAGTTTGGAAAATTTAAACTACTACTGCGTCAGCTCAATCGCCGTTAGGATTTTCCTCATGCCTGTTATTAAATTTTATCTCGACGTTATAGAAAATAAAAGTAACATAAATATAGCCAACCCTTGGGCGGAAATTATCCCGAGTGATCATTATTTTCCTTGTCCTTTTCTGAGTAATAACAACCCAGAGGTTCTAAAAGCAAAATAATGGCGCCGCTAGATGAGATACAAGCAAAAGAACTAAACGTAATTAATCTGAGTTTCAAGTGAACTAAAGGGGCAAAATGCGGACAAAATGTCCGGGAAAGTTATTGTTTTATCAAATTATCTGTGTGGTTACGTGTTGCAGCTCATGAATACCAACCTATCGAATTGACTTGTTAAAACACAAAATTTCCAACTAGGAGCTTCAGGTCACGACTTGGATTTTAAGGTTTCTATTTTACATCTATTCCAATCCTTGCGTGGGTATAAAGTTCCATGCATTCATACACGTGTGCTTACTACTCCTGTGATATCCGTTGTCACGTACCAATTTTCTTTTAAAATTGGATTCCCTGGAATCTAAAAACTTGGAGAGGATGTCAAAATGCATACAAAGAAAATAAATCAAGGGCTTTTTCGTAACCAAGAACTAGTAGTTGACGTATATTTCGTTCGTATTAAAGAATAAATTTCCACCTCTCTTTGACGAGTATATTGGTGTCGAAGAACTGAATATGTTTTTTCTCTCCTATACTTGTCCTAGAGTACACTGAAAGCTCAAATGTATTGCTTCTATTTAACGCCAGGTTTGTTTGGTGTTACACTAATTTTGCTTATTTATGGGACCAACGTCAAACAGGGGATACCATTACATTTGTTTTCTTATCCGTAGAGTGCAATATTTCATTTTAAAGTGTCTGCTTTCATACACAACGTGAGATCAAATTGCAACTGGTTTTGCTGTTGCCTTGCAAAAAATATAGAACAAAATATATGTGGCTCTTTTGATACATGCCCGTAAGTGTAATCCAAAAAGTATCGCAAAGTATCATGTTTATGAATATAGCATTCACCTCTAAACTATAAAACCATGAAGAATGCAAATAAATAAAGGTCACAAATTGATTTTAAAAATTGGTAGAACAAGCGCTAAAGTTGTAGTTTGTTTTTCAATTAACACTACTTATAACTAGTTATAACATTATAAAATAATGTTCAATGTTTAGAGAAAAACAAACGCGTAGTATCCGTTAATATTTTTAACTTGAGAACAATTTATAACATACATCTTTGATAAAAATTCACGAAAGACTTTTTATTCTGGGACAAAACAAAACGGACGAACAAAAAGGAACTCTCTTGAGAGTTTCACTAAATAGAAAGCCGGATCGTAAAAGTTTTTTTTCTATTATTAAGGTTGCTGTAACTTATGTCTTAAAACACTTTCTTGATTAATTTCTACATTTTGATGTCCACTGTTTTATGCACTCAATCACAAATTTTCAGACCCATAACAATGTTAATTACACCGAGACGTTTAGTTTTATATATCCTAGAGGTAAAATATAGGTGCTTACTTTTAATTCCCGTATTAATTATTAAAATATAGCACACAATTTAGAAGTTCGTCACATTCTCCTCCTGGTCTGCTTTTGTTTTCGCTAATATCACTCAAATTTAGTTGGTGCCCAGTGGAACTTAGAGGAACATGGAATGGCCAGTTTCAAGCGTAAAGTTTTTCGTGCATTAACCAGCGAAGGGTAAAATTATTATAAAACCCACTTCGTTGCTCCATTATCCTGGCGAACGAGGACTACTAGTTTTAGCGCTGCCGGAAAATAGGAAAAATTACGCAACAGCAACAGTGTAGATATAATCATAATACACCGAAGACTTCCCGTCCAGATATAAAACAAAATAAACTTATAAAAGAAGCTCGCTAGGGGGTTGTATTAGCCAAGAGCTACATGAAACCTCTGGTGTACTTCGTTGTCACGTTATTGACGTTCCCTCAGCGGTAGCAAGGGAATAAAACCAATATTTGAGCATACGTATTCATATACATATATTTTCGATTTCTTGATTCAAAGAATTTATTTGTGAACAGCAACTATATGTATTAATAGTTTACTATTCAATACCTCTTCACTGTGTCAATAAAATAACATGCATGTGAAATAGTTTTGAACTAATTTTGTGGAAATTCACTTCAAATTATATACGAACGCATTTTGTAGTGAAGGGTTGATTTTCTATTTGAACTAGCCGGCCGTATTGTTTTTTTGCAGAGCTGTAGTTTGTTAAAGAATTTTTGTAATGTACATTGGAATGTACAAATATGGCGTGAAATTTAAATTTCCAAACGCACCTTTTCAAATTGAAACGTTGCGAACGGCGCGGCGGTTTTGATACAACCCAAATTAAATAACCGACCAAATGGTTTTATAAATATCTTCTATTTGTTGAATTTGCAAGCAATGTACGGAACATATCGATAATTTTTGTTTTTTTTTTCCACATACTTATGTACTTTAACACAAAATAAATCAGTTAGAATTCCTCATTTGCTCTTTGATTGGGGTGGTATTGGAAAGTTTTATGGGAAAAGGGTGTACGAAATAAGTAGGGATAATATGTACGTATATATCTTAAGTAGAATTTCCTTTCGCGTTAAACTTCTGCAAAGCTGGGAAGAGGTAAAATAGACGTGCGAAAAATGTTTCAGGGGCAAAAGTTTGTTGTGGGAACTTTTGTCCGCCTCTTTCGGCTAATGTAATTGATTTAACAAAGTTATAAACTTCTATCTAAGTAATAAACTAAAAACTAGCAGATGGGGGAAGGCTTATGTAAATTCAATAAAGCGCAGCGCGCCGAATTTTTATTCGGTGCATATTTCTTATTAAGTTACAAGCACCTATTACGGAATTTAAATTTTTTACGATTTTTATTTATAATTCAAAATAAAGTCGCGTACATTTTTTGCTACATCTAGTTATTTTTTTACTTTATCAAAATTACGCTCAAGCACTAAACACACAGCACAATATCTTCAACGCAATTAGAAATGGACATTTTTAAATTACCCTCAATTTATGTATTATATTCCGTCAGTGTCCTGGTGCCTAAATCCAATATAATTTTCCATATTATAATTCAAATTGCGTATGCTCTGGGGAAAAATAATTATTGCTCCTCCGGGTACTGCGGGAGATAATTACACATACATAATTTGCGCCGACATAATATTAAAAGACTTATTTAAAATTCAACAGCGTTCAAACATATTTCACGAAATTATGGTAATTCGGCGTGTAGTATACTAAACTGGGAATGCCTACCAGATAACAAGCGTTATTCCGGTGTACATTTTAGCTTAGCATGTATTATAACATTTGCATTCAAATGCTGTTAAGATGTTTATATATCATATAAGTGGGATTTGCACCAGATGTGATGTCAAGTATGCAAATTTCAAACCGCGCGAGGCAATCGTATAAATCAAATGCGCAAAACACTGGTTTCTATTGCAAGTTATTACCATATAATAGGAAACTACACTTACCTAATTATTATCCATTGTCTGAATATTAACTTGCCCCTTAAGTAAGTACCTACTGCTGTATTAATAACTAGTCTAATATAGATATTGTATCTACAGGACTAATAGTAAAGAGTTGGTTGGTCTAGTATCATTGATTTATGCCTACAGAATACTCGGAATAAATTTCTCTGTATTTCGAGTGGGTAGCAAATATTTCACATTCAAAGCATCTTTTGGAAGTACGTTGAATTCGTTTTATGTTACAGTAGATAGTAGCCAAAGTTTTGAAGATAAGACAAATAAACCTGGGGCTATTAAGACTCTAAAGGTTGGGCAATAAACTAAAGAAGCCTAACGCTATTAAGAAATTAAATTTTTGAAACTCAGCTAAAGAAATCTGGGGTCATAAAGGTTAAAGAAACTAAACTAAAGAAATCTGAGGCTATTAAGAGACTAAAAATAGGTAAAGAAAAATTTTCAAACTAGTGTGTTAATGGCCCTAGGTTTCTTTAGTTTATTTGCAAACATTCATTGTCGTAATAGCCCCAGTTTCTGTAGATTATTTTCAAACCTTTAGTATCTTAATAGTCCCATTTTTCTTTAGCTTATTTTCAAACGTTTGCACAGTGTTCCAGATTCGCAATCTAGCGTGCCAAAAGTCTAAAAACGAAAGTTGCAGGTATAGGGACAATAGAAAGGTATAACCGTCAAAGTATTCGAAGTTTCTAAACTAGAGATATGTTCAGTTCAACGCGAGCTTTATACGTGAACGCATTTGTACATTGAAATTTCTGTGTTTTTGTGAGGATCATTTTAATAAGTGAACGTTGATATTGCAATCGAATGAAATGGATATTGTTTCTACAGGTAAGTACTACATTCTAAATGCAAATATAATGAGAAAATACAAAAGGGCGTATCTAAAACGATATTTATACCATGACTGTACAATTTTTTGAGTGTTATATATTTTGCGAAGGTCGTTAAAAATGCTTAAGGATTCTGGTGGATATTTTATTGTTTAAAATGTATGTAGACACATAGTGCGAAACCTACAAATATTGATTTTTATAGATGTTGGTGTTATATCTTATGAGGAGCTTCACGAGTTTCTGACGCCTTGCACGTACATACAAAAGAAAATATTAGCCCACACCCCTCAACATCAGGTACCATAGGAAGGCCAAAGAATGAATATTAGGAGTCCACCAGCTGAAGTCAAGCAAGGGTCCCCAAAGTTTTTGCGGACCTGCATTCACCGGAACAATTGTCGCGTGCCACGGATGTCACGTTAGGGTGCAGAACATAGGGATGCCCCTACAGTTATAAAAATTATGACCGAAAGCACATTTACCCGTGCTTCTAAATATTAAGGCCCGATTTTACAATCCTCAGTTATATCTCTGTTAGTTAGCTAACCAATCATCTATGGCTATTTTAAAATTTCCTGATAGTTGATTGGTTGGCTAACTAACTGAGAGATAATTGAGGATTGTAAAATCGGGCCTAAAAGGCGTTATCTTCAAGTAAAGCTGAACCATCAAAGTGTGCTGATGAGGATGCTTCAGCATACTTGATTAACAACAATTTAACAAAGCAACAATATCAGAATAGTAGACTGCTGATAAAGACCAAAGGTTATAATATATTTCCTCCCCATAACAATTTGATAAAATCAAAACAATTCTGTTATCCACCGGGAGAAAGTACTTCAGTAACAAATTTTAGAGCTGAAATAAAATTAAGGGCACTACTGGAACTGGTTGTTCATCGAATTTTGGTTTATCAAGAAAATGTTTTGAATGCTATTGAGAACAATCATTTCGTGGCAATATTTAAATGAGGCTGTGATGGAAGCAGCTGGCAAAGTCGATACAAGCTCCCATTAAACGAAGAAGGGTCAGATGCTGATATTTTTCAAATATCATTAGTTCCTCTTCAAATACACGTAAATAATTGTACTAAAAATATTATGGCATAATCCTGAACCATCTTCTGTTCACTTCTGTAGACCCGTAAGATTAATTTTTAAAAAAGAAACAACAGAGGTGTCACTTTTGTAAATAAGAAGTTTAGAAAAAGATATAGATGAAATACGTTCTTTTAAGTTAATAATAAATGACCATGAAATAATGATCACTACAATATTTGTTATGACCATGGTGGATGGCAAAATTTGTAATGCCGCAACTGGCACTTCTTTACAGAAGTGTTATTTATGTGGAGTTACTCCCAAAACAATGAATGTTGTTGGAAACAACAAAATTTTGAAACTTGAAGCAGTATCATTTGGATTATCTCCACGCTTGGATCCGATTTTTTGAATGCATACATCTTATTTCCTATAGATTGCTAATAAAGAAGTGGCAAGTTAGAAATATAGAAGACAAAAGAGCAATAACATTGTAAACAGTTTAAAAATGTACTTGCATTTAATTGTAGATCAGCCAAAACAAGGTGGTAATGGCAATTCCAACGATTGAAATACTGCACGGAGATTCTTTGATAATCCTGCTTTAGCTGCAGAAATAGCGGGATTATCTGAAGAATTGATCAAAAGATTTTCAATTATACTGAAGGTTATATTTAGCAATTTTAAAATTTATATTACTAAATTCGACAAATATTTAACAGATACAGTTGCAGAATATTTATGCCATTATACTTGGTACTACTACATGCCACCTTCCAAGATTTTGTTTCACGGAAGTAATTGCCAAGGCAATTCTTCCAATAGGAATGCTCTTGGAAGAAGCATTGAAGCAAGAAATAAAAATTTTCGGTTTTTTAGAGAACGCCATGTTCGTAAAATGAACAGTGCAGAAAATCTGCGAGATGTGTTGAATAGACTTCTCGTCACGTCTGATCCTATAATATCTCAGGTAAAGTTAAGAATAAATCTTTTGGTATACTATAATTTAATACACAATCATACTTTTACTATTGTTATTATTTTAAATATTACCCTTACAAAAATCGAAACGGTCGTTACCATTTGAAATGAGGCAATTTCTAAAGGAGCCTAATATAAAGACGAGAATGAAGAAGATGAAAACATTTTACTGCACATAGTTTAATTATATAATAATATAATATATTTACAATAACATAATATATTTAAAATTATTTTTTCACTAGATTTTTTTAAAATTTATGTAATACAATAATTAATTTGGCATTCCATTAATTAATTACGTTTATGGTTATTGTCATTGTTTTTTATGTTTGAATAACTAAAATTATATTATTTTATCATATATAAAAAAATCTTACAGAAAATATTAGAAATAGATTTAAAAAATTCAATATTAATATTATTACTAAAAATCAAAACACAACAAAACCATTTTTTTCTAGAATAAAAGATAAAGATGATACATTTAAACAATCAAACCTTGTTTACAAAATTAACTGTTTAAATTGTAATGCATGTTATATTGGTGAAACAAAA
>JAWQRP010005372.1:0-10759 GCA_033557875.1 Quadriops clusia
GAACGGTAATATTCCGTTGAAACGCGCGACACCTTTGCCGTAAATCAACGAACATTATCAACGTTTTTGACAACCTAGTTACAGGTTGCGATGCAACGTTGATTCAACGTATTTGTGTTTACTGGGATTTAATAACTTCTACTTTTTATCTTATTTTCAGATATTAAAGGTATTAAGAAGAAGAGGAAAAAGATTAAAACTATTGGAGGGTATTAAATATAAATATTAATGGTAATATATATTCTCTTTATTACCTATCTTTCAAATATGTAAACTTACAGGAAGTTTGTTGAAAACTATATTCATCCGCGTCGGTTCAGAAACATGAAATATACTTAAATTTTGCCTTAATTATTCCTATGTAATTTTAAAAGTAATAATTCCTAACGTGTTGTTGTTGTTACATAGCTTTATGTAAAGTAGTACGTATAAGGAAATGCTCAATAATTTGATGTCTTGAATAGATCATGTTCGATGCACTAGATAAAATAATTCATCTGAAGGTGTTTTAATGCTTAAACGGTTAAAAGTAACAAGTACCAGTATGATCACCGCAAATAAAAGCTCAATACATAATTAAATTACAAACTTAGTTAATAATGATGAAACCAAAATTTCGTTTATGTTAATTCACCAATCAAGCAAAACCGGCTTAACATGTCTACCGGCAGAGTTAACGTTAGGCATACTTTTTAAGACAACTGTGCCGGAATGCCATTTTTGTGAGATCTTACACGTTTCTTTGCACAATTATAGAATTTGTTTTCTTTAGAATGCAAAATTTTCAGAAATATTACTTGGGCAACACTCATTTAATCTAGAATTACATCGCATAGATTACTAAGTCAATTCATGTAAATCTTCCAAATATGAATTAGTTGCATACGTAAGTTTCTTTACAATTTCTTTTAAGTTATATTTAAGTAAAATGTGCAATTGTGTAACTATACAAAAAATTCTGATGCCAAAAAATTACCAGTACAAGTTTTTATAGATCAAAATTCATCTAGCCAAAGGTTATAGGTAAAGTTAAATCTACAGTATAATTGTAGATTAATGCATAATTAAGGTTTTTACATCAAATACATAAGGATACCATCTTATACCATTATTGATATAATAGATGTTAATAAAAGGTTTAATCGCATCAGAGAGACCTAAAATTAATAGGTAGTTCAACTGATGTCAAGCGCCATATGTTATGTTATCTTGAACAAAGCGGTTCTAATCGTTTAAGCCAATGAACAGATTTTATATAGCACTTATGTAAGCAAGAGCAATGCTCATATCGCGGTGTATCGCCGATAATTGACGTTTTGACGTCTGATGTGAATATTTTTACGGTGCATTTATAATTAAAGAAACTGAAATAAGTGCATGACTTCATAACATTAATACAGTGTGTGAGCAATATTGGTATATTATTAGACAGTATTGTGCAGGTAACGAGATACAAGTCGCCCTGTCACATAGACAACTATAATTAATTTTAATCTAAATAACCTTATTCACTGATTGGTATACAAGCACTAATTGGTTGTTTGCCGGGAAGAAATGAACAATGAGCTTATGGTCATATAGGATTTAATCCCGAGAAGTATCTATTAGATGCTTATACTATTCAACTTTTTCGCATTCCTAAACTACACTGCGTTTAGAGGATGTTGCATGGAATCTAATTTTAACTTTTTATTGAGCCCTAATAAAGCGCCACAAGAATTTCTAAAAGTCCAGGCAAGTGGTTTTTTACCAGACTTGTAATTTTAGCGCTTATCGTCTTGCACTGTCTAGTGATGAATGACTAAATTAAATACTTCAAAATAAAGATGTTCATGAGAATGAACTCAAGCTTGCGCACGTGAAGCCTATTTACACTGAAAGGATAATGAGAATTTGGATATACGAACATATATACATTACCTACTTGAAGTAATTTCAATTGTCGCCTGTGAGGAGAATATTAATATTCATTTAAGTGATTGCAAGCTATCATATTTATTTATTTTTCAACGTTTTGTAGTCTACAGTCTACATGATAACGAAATATAATTGAGGTATTTATTTAGTTACCGTATTCGTGATTAACAGTGCAGGCATGTGTAAATGGGTCCTTTGGCATTTCAAAATGCCAGTGTTTTGCTCCTTTACTTCAAGTATAGGAATGGCATGATAAGGACCCATAACAATTGAAAACCCACAGATGAGGTAGCCACACTCTCTGAGCTTATACACTTATCTCAGATACTTGCTTGACTGTGTTATACCTAATATGAGAAAATATTTCAGCTGTTTTTATGTGCGGAGCTTACGGCGTAAGTGCCGAAGCTCATTAGTATGCTGCATGTTAATTATTAGCCGTTTCTGTAAATTGTTATATATATAAAGCAGCTGTTGACTTTTCTAAGGCGATGGTCACTTTAAATCATTATTTAAACAAGCATTCCTTATGATACTTTTCTGATTAAAGTGGTAGAAAGTAGAGTACCCTGCTTTAATGGGATTACTTAACTGTATATCCAAACGCAAAATCCACATGTTTTTAAAATAAAGGTTCTATAAAATCTACAATAATTAAGCCATTAAGAAATATATGATAAAATAGTATTTTCCCACCACTTTTTTAAACATAAAGGGTACCGTTAGATTGTTACTTAGTCTCGTACTTCACTACGTCCGTGAGATCTTTCAAAATCTATAATGAAACGACGTGAAAGGGATTCTAGGAACAAGTGTTATTGATAGAAAATTTTATGAAAACACTTTGTCAAACAACTGTACGACTGAGGAAGGCATGAGCAGACAAGATCTCAGTCGGAGAGCAAATTGAACCAATTCCACATACAAGTAGCAATTTTTGCTTTGAAAAATAATACCGACAATATACGATTTATTGCCAATTTAAAGCACACTGATCAATTTGTTGTCATTATGTGAATTTGTAGCAAATCACTCAGGGAAACGTTATTTATTATCGATAAACTTATTAGCACAATTTCAAGTGTCCTTATTACCTTCAGTTACGTGATAAACCAGCGTGAATGTGCGAGAATATTAACGATATCCCAGTTGAATCGTACCTAAAAACGTTATTACTGCCACTTGCTGACATTTATTCCATGAGAAATTTATATATAACATTTCTTTGTTATCCAGTTTATTATAGAGAGATAAGTACTACCGAGGCAGTTATTTTGTGGTGGAATAAAAATTAAATGCAGTTCATACTAAGCTAAGCTAGATTTAATTAGTATTCTAAGAAAACTTTATGACATTACGTAGGTGCTTATAGGTTTTCCGAACGCTAAACTCATCCTGATTAATATTAATTAAGATATCCAAAAAATCTTATAACGGAACTTATAAAACCTTCTAGAAGAAATTCATACGATCGCTGCCGACAAGGCCATTAACTCTACTCTATGTGAATCGTTTTGTGGATGAACAGATAAAGAAATTTTAGCAAAACTTTATGTTGTGCATTAATGGCTCGCGTCCATTTAATGGTAACAAATTCTATAAAATATATCGGTACATTCAATAAAACGCACGATTTATTGCCATTTAAGTATTGTTCTGCTATAAATAAAGCCTTCTCTTTGTCAATTGTGAAAATCATTGACGATTATTGTCTTTGAAAATAATAAATAATATAAGTGCTATACATTTTAAATCAATAGACAGTTAGAGTGCACGTTAAAGTATAGTAATTCCAATGACTTATTGCTGTAGTAAAAATCGTATCGTTGCGGTTTAACTGTTTGATTTGTTAAATGTTTACTTTTTTCGTTTATATACTATAGTATATACATATAATATATATTTCTGTATGTATATACATGTATAAATATATATATAACAATATTTAAGTTATTAAACACTTCTTTCGCGGGTGAAATTGGTGGAGGAGCATAGGAAGTTCAGTAATGACCTACTTTCATTTATTGGAATTAAACATCATTATAACCTCAAGTCATTCAATGAAAGTGCACTATAATCGAAAATTCATTTAAAATTTTTAAGTGATCATTTCTACATTTGCATTTAGCTTGTACCGTTCAGTGAAGTGATATATTACGGTCAAATGGGTTCAGTTTGAAGCTGTTTCTTTTAAGCTCGCCAAATATTCATTAGCTTTAGCTTTAAATGACTCGTTGTCATTACTTTTATGCAGAGAAATGTAAATTTGATACTCTTCGGCATGAATTTCGTGTCATGCATAAAACGTGTAAAAATATTGCAACCCTTCTACATAATAAATATGTAACTGTTCAACTCTCCCACCTTATTCTGCAAAGTGCCAGGTACCCGGATGGTTTATTGTTTTTAAATATACAGTAGAGTAAAAAATCGAAGTTTACGAGCTTCTTACGGCCATCTTCAATTAGGTGTCGTATTAGCTTTAAACATACTTTCCATTAAGTAAACTACACCGAGTGGCGGAGAACCAACGACATTACTTTTGTACTTAAACAACTTTATATTCGCATAAATACAAGACCACCTCTAGAATATGTTTACTGGCTATAAAACCAGTGGCAAGTATATTTTGCAGTAGTCTCACCGCAGTAATGTATCTTTATGCAACATTTAACTAGGTAGCGTCATACTTTCACATCGACAATTTTATGTGATTGTTTTTTTCGATTTTCAAAACTTAAACTTAAGTGCTGCAGGTAAATTTATTCCCACCTTTATTGTGATTAAATCAATTACCTTACATGAACTCATTAATTGTTTTAATTATGGAAGGTGTAGTTCATTAATAAATGAATTTATGTTTATTTACACCTACTTAATTACCTACTTTGAGTTGATATTAATATTCCATTTTGAACAAATGTGTATGTTTGTACCTCTTATGATGAACTCTGGTGTTTTGTTATAACGAACGAATTAAGTTTTGGTTAAACTGAAGTCGATAGGATGCGTAAATAATATAGGTAGGTAGGTGTATGTTAGTATTTTATTATAACATAGAAATTTTAAATTTAAAATACCAAGTAAATTTAAGATTATTTATTGATAACTATTATTTATTAAAAGGGGAAATATCCAAAACATCGAATTACAAACTATTACATGGAAAACCTTTTTAAAAAACAAGCGTAAATCAAGGAACCTCAATTTTTTGCAAAATATTCAAAAAGTATTCTTCGTTTATTGTTTTGGAACATATTTGAAATATTACTTTAATATGCAGCTGAATGAATACTTTCATTTACACGTACTCTTCACCCCTGTTAATTATAGTTACGACTTTCAAATCGCCACATAGCTTCCACTTAGTCATTGCACATTTTTTGTTAAAAGATTTTATTTTCAGTCCCACAGGAATGTTCAAGCTAAACTTGGTAACCATTAAAGAAGAGTTTAAGAACTAAAGGTCCAATGGATTCTGTTCGTAGATTCCACCTTCGAAAAAATAAAAGGGATAGTAAATTCCTAACTAGTGTATAGCTTTAAGTATGAAATCAACTAAAAACTTGTAATACATTTTAATATTAGGTATAAGTATTTCAATTTATGAAGGAAAACCAAGTTGTTACTTGTTAGATAAAGAATAAATGCGTTTAAAAATTAAAATAAGGTGCCCTTAGATTCCTTCATTTTTCTCACCATGTGATTTCTTAATCTTAACAGGCCTCGTATATACTTCATATCTAAATGCATAAGAAAAGAAGCAGTTACCTAAAGTTTGTTTAAAAATATTATTTATAAATTGTTCCACCATTTCCTATGGGTTAGAAACTTTTAAAAATATCTATGGAGATATATGCTGCTTAATAGGTAAAAATAGTTTAATATGAAAATCATTTCAACATTATTACACATCCGACAAACTGACATTCTTAGGTACATACCATATTTATGGTGAATTATACGTTAATATTCACATCGTCTTATTAATTCTAGAGCAGTATAAGAAATTTAAAAAAATCTCATTATTTTTTAAATGTGAGGAATGGATATTGCTTTGAATTTTATACTAAAATAATTAATCATTTATTATAACCATTATCTGCAACAATGATTCATAGAATCTTAATTTAGTTTTGGCCTAATGAATAAATTAACACCCATTCATATCTCATTCTTATGTTCATTTACGCCTATCCTAATCTACCACGCAATCATCTAGTGGAATGTAAAAATAAAAACTAAATAATAACAAATTATGATCAAGTTTCTCGCACAATATATGCAAGGATTTGGTAGTGTGCATATTTAGTTGCCTATACTCTGGGCAACGATACTTTTGAACTTGAAGCTCCGTGACGGTGGTTAAAGCATCTATTCCTCTCTATAGTGAATTTAATAATAGCCACTCTAGATAATATTATGCCACATTATGTGCCCTTTCTAAAGATATTTTTGAAAGATTTATATATAAAACTACCTTTATTATTAACATATTACTTCTTACACATTCGTTTAATGTCTAACAAAAAGTAGTAAAATTATTTGTTATGGTTTATGCAAACTCAACTAGACAATTTTAATTTGATTGTAGTCGTAGTGTCAGAATGAATCTTTCAATACCTACTCTACAATTACTTACGTAATTCTCGTTTCCAAGTTAAGGCAAAAATAATGAATTTTATATTTTCATGTTCAATTACCATTAAAATCCAATTGTATTGTTTTATACCTGACAATCCTAATTCATAATTTTGCATGTGTTTACGTTTATTACAAAAAAGTGGTTTTAGCGTAATTTAAATGTCAACATTAGCAATTTCATAATTTAGTAGCAATCTTAATGTTGGAACCACGAGCAATATAAAATTTTGACCTTTTAATTAAAATACAATTACGTGGATAAAGGTTAATAGAATTCAAGGCTTTGTTGTACCCTACGTAATTACATTGTTTATTATTTAGTAAATCAGTTCGGATAGTTTGGTTTCGATGGTCTCTTTTATTTCGGTTAAAGAATTTTTCGATCGCTTCTGATTAGTTAATAAGCTTCCTCTTTCCATTGATTCCTTTTACCAATATGTATATAGCTAGTATATTATTTAACATTATATAAAAATGCACAGGAAAAAGAATACGCCACTCAATCTGCCATAAAATTTATATTTTAATATTTTTAAAATATTTTTTGGCCTTACTATTTATATATTATTATTTTAATTATAGAGTATTACAAGGACTTCATAGAAAACAACTGAACTATAGGTATAGTAATATATATAAATTTTATGGTTTCTAAATTTTCCTACCATGTTCTTTTCAATAATGACACGCTTAATCGTTAAAAGTAAAATTTAATCTGAACCTTTGCCAAAAATTTAACAAATAAATATTTTGTTTTGTATTGTTATCTAATCCGCGTTCTATATTTATTTTGCCAAAAGTGTTCCAGAATAAATCTGTAGATTTCAACAGTGGGAGAATATAAATACAATAATTTCACATAAAATATAGTCCTCTTTAACCAGAAATAACCGCTCGTAAATGGCGGGACGAGTATTTCCTGCATTTTAAAATTATCGTTAAATTTCTGGTTAAATATCTTTTTACTATAATAATGCAAAGTGACTCCGGCAGATGTAATTTTGCTAGTAGTATTGTTTTTGTCGATGCAGATATTATCTTGTCTCGGAGAAGAACAATTCATGAAACTAATAAAGAAAGAAAGGAACAATATACTACAATTTCCGGTTAATTATCTCCCCTTGACGTCAACGAAAGTAATATTTCTTAATTGCTGCCCAGGAAATTTGATTGGAAATATCAATTATTATTTCACAAAATGATGATGCCCTACCATACCTTAAGTACCATTAACCTATAAACCATTAAACTGTGAACAACACAATCACAAAGCCATTATAAAGTGTGACACTTCTCTAGGGAGCAAATTAAAAGACTTTTATACATGTCTCGGTAACAAACATTTGTATAATGAGCCATTAATTTACTCTAGTTAGTTGATTGATGAAATATTAATGATTGTAGCGACTTGCATGCGAATATGCTTTTATATTTTCTACGTAGGTACACTTAATGTACATTGTCTTCATTTGACGCGGATTATTGGATAGAGCGGAGTATATGACAATTTGTAATTAATACCTATGAATATATTACAAACTAAAATTATTAGCAGGTACGTATACCTATCTAATTATTTTTTTCTTCACCATTAAAAGTTGAAATGAATTGACGAATCAAGATCTGGCAGAAAATTGGATATGCAGGGAAATGAAATCATATAACTTTCATTGTTGGGCATAAGAGACGCGAGATAATAGATTGGAAAATTTCTGGAAATTAAAAATGTGGGTAATCATACAAATCAATACGACGAGTTTAACTCTTATTTTAAAAATAAATATTGTATATAGGTTTCAGAAAATAGGATTTAACAGGAAATTAGTTTTGGAAAACGAAAAGTTGTTTGAAATAAAAACATTCATTATTATTATTATTAATTTTACGAATGAAAAGCATTAACTGCTTAGGTCATTTGTCGTTGGATACAATCATGTATATAAATTGTGTAAATTATAATTTTCTGTATTTAAATATATTGTACGTATACGTTCGTTATTTTACAAAATTCAAGTCATTTAACAATATTGTCTTTGGTATAACTAGAAATGAAACGGAATTTTGATTTAGGTATATTTATTTGGGTTTTTTAGGCCTTGGGTGTAAGAGTGGGAGGTTGTCCATAACAGTCACATTTTGGTTTTTGGAAATGACCACCTGTCTTCTCCTTTCGAATAAAAACTAAGATCTACCCATAATCATTTTTTTATATTTATATTCTACAATTTATCCCTAGATATATTTATAAACATCAGTTGTTGAGGCATAGGTTTCGTATGCCAAAAAGACTAAGACTTAGGTTAATAACAGTAAACTTGGTAAACTCTATTGAAGGAATTCTGGAAATTGGAAATAAAAAGAGTTTGAGAGATGAACATTTAGTTTTCTGGCTTTAATGGTTATAGGTTTGGTTCTTGTTAGCAAGTCTTGAAAAATATGTCGGTCTGTAAACGCAAAAAACAAAATTTAAAGTTAATGTCATTTATCTTAGGTGAAAATAAAAAGAAGTTTCCTTGTTTTCTATTTTTAGTTTCCGCAATACGTGTTTCGACCTGCAGCTGCGGTCATCTTCAGGTGCTTCGTCTATACAATATTTTTTTATGCTAATGGTTGAGTTAATTATATACTTTTTACAATATTTGACTTTGTGTTACTCCATGACATTGTATTTCAATGTGGTATAGTAAACCTACGTAATCAATGGTGTTGTGCACGACATAAATTCACCATATTTTATAGAACTTTCCCTAGTTAGCAGATTGGAGAGATATGGCGAGAGCTGCATAGATATGTGGATACCCTGACTTCCAAGACTACAATTATTACTTCCTTCCTGCGACTGGCCTTTTGACCACATGATATTGAAGAGATCCTGGAAATAAGGTAGATATAACGGAGCAAGATGTAGGTACGATCATTGAGTAGATTATTCTTTATTCACCAGGAGAAATCTCCCTATGCAAAAACGAAGATATGTCTTAATTCGGAAAATGTAATAAGGGCGTTGTAACAGAAAGAACAATTTGTAGAAAAATTCATGTGATTGAGTTCTGAATTGTGCTTTAGTCAAAGACTTCCTACAAACTACCATCAAATCTGACTATTGAATAAGTCATCAGTACACGTATTTATAGAATTTTGCTTTTTGTTATTCGGAAATCATCCGCAGGTTAAAATTTAAGAGCGGGATTAGTTGAAATAGTTGTCAAACATATATATGTATACCTAAATAATAAAAAAGTAAGTACAATATAAGAACCAGCTTTATCATAACTAATACAATTATTTTTTTTTGCTTAGGTTTGTGGGGTTGCCTCCTCTTTTTTTTTAAATTAAAATTCTTCTTACATACTTGTTTAAATTTTATTATGTTTCTGACGCGTTTCGCCCAGCTGGGCTTCTTCAGAGAAAATTCATTATCCCTTTATGCTACTAAATTCTACATTTTCTAAAGTTAATGAATAAAATAAAGATGCTAAAACTAAACTGCCATTTTGGCGATTATTGACATTCTGTGGTTGACGTTCACATGTTTCACAGCTATGATGGTTTCAAGAAACGAAGATTTATTCTTTAACACCAATGCATGTAAGTGTGCCCGGAGACATGTCGGACATTTCTAACCAGTTGGCATCAGGACGTGCGTATAGGGTCCCTAGGCTGGGCGGGAAATGGTAGGATATTTGAAAACTGGTGGCCTGTAGGTGAAGTTGGAAATTTTAGGAGGCTGATTGGATTAAGATAGATAGATAGGGATAATGGAGGGGCGAAAGGAATGGGGGGGGGGGGGTTGTTAAAGGAAAAGGTGGATGAGAAGGAGGAAACTCTCAGAAAAGACCATGGTATATATGACTCAGGCCCTCAATATCACGTCTGTCGTTGATGGAGTTTTTTTCGATCTTTTTTATGTGTATCATTTCTAGGATGCATCTAGATTTAAGGTTTTTTTCTTGAGATAAGATTATAGGATTATTAAAGTCAAAATTGTGTTGCATTTCAAGAGTGTGTTTAGTGAGGGCCGTGCTACCCTCGTGAGTGTTTTCGATGCTATATATGTGTGATTTGATTCTGTCTTTTAAGAGGCAGCTAGTCATACCTTAAATCGTATTTTAGATATTTTTTCGCGTAGGAATAAGATATCGCCATGAAACAAACAGCATAATATTCCATTTTTTATTCTCCTAGCCTGTTAGCATTT
>JAWQRP010005373.1:0-10759 GCA_033557875.1 Quadriops clusia
TGCTACAGTTATCTTTACTATAATAGTCAACTATTCGAACTAGTTAATATGAGTAAATACACATTGTTATTGCAACAAAATAACATTACAGCAAACATATATAAAATTAAATCAAGCATATTATTTCGAGTATACTAGTATGTTTAATGTAAGTAATAATTTTTATGTGTGTAGGTGTCTAGGTAATAATGTACGATATTACAGTTTACTTTTAAGTCAAAAGTAGGCATGTAAAGTGCGTATTACATACGCTCGGGAGAAAACATTCTTATATATGATCATGTACTGTGACTGATGTGACACCCCCTAGCGGATGCACGCTAAAGCGCCACTGAACAATTGTTCACAATGAACTCAACCCCACGAAACCTTTCACTCTGAACTGACCCAACGCTCATCGACCGTCTGGGACTACCTCCCAAAGACACTCTTCACCAACTAACGTTCTGATATCGTCATCTGGGGCTACCCCCCAGTGACTCTGATCGACCGCCTTCTACCGGGGATCTCGAATGAATGAATCCTGACTCATCTCTCTCTACCCGACCGCCTCGGTCGACGTTCTCTAACCGACTGCCCTTATTAAACCTTTCTCAATGACTCCTCCGAAAGAAGACTCCTAACGGCCAACCCTGACTAGCTCACCCCCTCCCTGTTAATGCTGACCGTTTGTATCTGGGCCAATCAGAACTGCTCCAGCTTCCACGCGGCTACCTCCCTCTGAAGAGCAACCGATTAGCACCTGCCTTTTGGGACCAATGGGGGAGGTTTGGTTTCTTTATTCGACCACGCCCTCTCACATTGGGATTTTTATTATTAATCATTCGAGAGTTGGTACGACTGTAGTTTTATGGCAGCCTGGATGCGGTTTGGCCCGAGGTCTGGTCAACAGCTGTTTCCCATTAGAGCGACCTTGGCTGTTTCCGGAACCTTGGCTGTTTCCGCCTCTTCGAGATGTCCTTTTGAATAGGACCTTTTTCGGCGCAATTCTTTGCGTAGCCTATTCTTCTTCTTACCTTCACAGTACATGATGTAGAAATAAAAAAAAAAGAAATATTACACTTAACAGTAAAAATACAAACATAAGAAATATCGCATTACATTAGCATTTGCGTTATATTCATTTGTGCGTTATTATTTATGTGTGCGTTATTCTCTTGTACGTTATTCACTTGTGCGTTATTCATTTGTACGTTATTAATTTGTCCCTTACTCACTTATGCGTTATATTAACTTGTGCGTTCATCACGTATGCGCAATGCTCATTCAATTGTTTTATTAATTTGTTTTCGCATTTCTTATTTAATGTTCACACCGATAAGTGAGAATAAATAATTTTACGGGTAAATATGGAGATAATGGTTGGGTCACATAGGGGTGAGGGAGCGAGCGCTCGATCCGCCAATTAAAATTAATGATCAAGAGCGGAATGGAAAGTTATCGCATGGTGGAAAATCGGCCAATAGGAAATGGAACAATTGATTGCGCAAGCCTTCAGCTTAAGGTGTGAAATGTTTCGCGCTGGAAATATTAGCATTATGTTACGTTTTATTGGATTAACGATTGTGTTGAACAAACGATTGAAGCAGGTCAACGATAGTGCGCGTTAGATTGACCGTTGCTTTACATTGACCATTATATCGATTCTATCATTATATCGATTCGACCATTATATTTGTTCGACCATTACATCAGTTCGATCATTTCATTTGTTCGATCATTTCGTTTATTCGATCATTTCGTTAGTTCGATCATTTCATTTGTTCGATCATTTCGTTAGTTCGATCATTTCATTTGTTTGATCATTTCACTAGTATGATTCCTTAAATCACTTTGGAAAATTATATTACATTTAAAATAATAATTTCCTTGACATAAACTAGACCTGTATTATATTAGACAAAGATTAAACTATAGAGATTTTATTAGATTGATGATTATTGTAAATTATTGTAGATTATTGTAGATCTCCGTTAAACTAGATTTCGTTCGATAAGGCCCCGATCGAGTGAGCTGTGGAATTATATCATTATAAGAGCTGCTGACCTTCTTGTCGCGGAGACCGGTGAATAATAGGGCCATTAAAAATTTAAATAATAACTGCTATTGCACGTTATTCACGTCCTGGCTGTTGCTCAATGCGATTAATTTCGTGTATGGAGACTTTATCACAGTTGCCATCCGTCTTGTGTCAAAATACGTCGGCAAAATGTCAAAATACGTCGCTGGAACGATAGAATACGTCAGCGAGACGTCACGATACGTCACCGAAACGTCATCGAAACGTCACGATACGTCACTGAAAAGTCACCGAAACGTCACGATACGTCACCGAAACGTCACAATACGTCACCGAAACGTCACAATACGTCACAGAAATGTCAAACTCTAACCTCGTCCGATCGACTTGACAGAAGGAAGACAGTTCTGATGTCGCAGCAATTGTCGGTCGCCGTCGCGGGCACAGTTTACTTGATGGTCGCGTTTGATAGCTTCTAGGAGTAATGAACACGTCTGAAATAACGAGCGGGGAATCGCTTAAAACGCTCAAAAGAGCACTTAGGACTAAATAGAGAGTTTTCATTATGATTTACCACTTTAATATCGGATATGGCCGCAATGTTTATAGTTGAGGTCTGAGCGATGTGCTACCATGAGATCAAAAAGCTGCCATTAACCCAGTTCCAATGGCGTCCGCGTTTATCTGCTCGTAAGTGTATTATTACGGGAATAATGGACATACTGAAGTAACAATGATGAAGGTGGTTATAAAAATAATCGTGATAAAAACTAAATTAATAAATAAAAAATTGTAACAAAACAATGGCAATAAAAACAGTGGTAATAAAAACAATGACAACAAAAACAATGACAATAAAAAAAGACTGCTGCACCTCGCTGCAGCAAACTTGTTTTTTTTTTTCTTTTTGTTTTTTTTTCTTTTTGTTTGTTTTTCTTTTTGTTTTTTCTTTTTGTGTTTTTTCTTTTTGTTTTTTTTTCTTTTTGTTTGTTTTTTCTTTTTGTTTTTTTTTCTTTTTGTTTTTTTTTCTTATTTTTTTTTTTCGTTAATATCCATGCGGCGAGAAAATACGTTAAACATTCTCCACGGCCATCTATTAGGAATTAACATAAATATGCGCTAGCCGCATCTATATACCCATAATGCACTGCAATTTCCACCGCCGACCCGTATTAATAAAGCACACACACAAGTAATAATGGAGTGCTTGGCGCGAGATTTGCATATTCAAATTTTTATGGGGCAATGGCGGTAATTATTTCGACGTGTCGGAATAATAAAGTGTTGCTAAATCCTCCCATGTCTTTGGGAATTGAGGATTGATTTGGCTCGAGATTGGAATAACTGAATAGAAACAAACGAATATGAACAAATGAATGCGAACAGCTGACTACGAACAATTGAATGCGAACTAAATACGAACATTTGAATAAAAACAAGTAAATGCGAACAACTGAATAAAAACAAGTGAACGCGAACAACTGAATGGAAACAGCTGAATAGAAGTAACTGGCCGACTAGATCGACGACGGCCAGAATAACGCAGCGACGAGTCATCAAACAATGAAGATGGCGAAATGGTAATTGCGTTTAGATCGGATGCAGCAATAATTATTGCCGCAAGAAGGAACAAAGAGGCGCGAGGCCACCGCAAGCTAAGTTTTGAACATTAAGCTTAACAACACACTCGGAATATTAAGGTCTTGATACACATCTTTTCCTCCGGAGTTAATTTTATGTTTGGCGCCGCCATCGCCTCTAAAAGCTCCCCACAAAGGCAACGGGAAAATTGGCCAAATCTGCGAAATTGCTGACCTGGCTCCCTGGAACATTAGATCATTATCTTTCCTTTAAGGATATTGTCAGTTTAAATTCTCCTTTTCCCAATTTTGCTCTTGGGCCTCTGAGGAATTTTCTCGGGCGTATTTTACATAGATGCAGCGATAAATAAAAAACGCGTCTCTCTTAGTTGACGTCATTTAGAAATATCAAATAAACAACCAATCAACAACGAAAATATTTTACTATCAATGAATAAAATATTTAAAAACGATTCGTTACTGCCATATACGAAACAATAGAATCGAATTTCCCAAAACCACCAGGGCCAAGCCAACGCAATTTGTCGTAATACCTGATTATGTGCACATGCACAAGATTTAAAAAACCAAAAAAAGAAAGAAAGGACGTGTAGGATCGAGGTAATGAAGCACGAGCTCATCACACGCCGCACGCAGAACCATTTAGAGAGGACGCCAATTATTTTTCCATTCAACTTTGGTAAATATTGAGTAAGTAAATTATCGAGTTGCGCCACGAGGGACCGGGTTAACTCAACTACTCTTCGCTCTATCATTAACGGGTTATAATGTTTGCCTTGGCTGCGAACCTGAAATCGAAGGAGGCGTAAGCTCGTCACTGATCGGAATATTTAAAATTTAATTTCCCGGGAGGCCCAAGAAGGACCTTTTTTAAGGACTCTTGCAGCCTTCAAATCAATTATTAATCGCGGAGGTAACGAACCGCAGAATCCTTATAATCTTGTTTAATCTCCTCCGGAGTTCTTGTATTAATTCTTTTACTCTTGTATTACTTCTTTTACTCTTGTATTACTTCTTTTACTCTTGTATTACTTCTTTTACTCTTGTATTACTTCTTTTACTCTTGTATTACTTCTTTTACTCTTGTATTACTTCTTTTACTCTTATATTACTTCCTTTTCTCTTGTATTACTTCTTTTACTCTTATACTACTTCTTTGACTCTTGTATTAACCATCAGCATCGACTGCCCTATATCCACCTTTCTCCGGAACATCCGAACAATGGCAGTTTAAGATATAAACGGTCGAGGAGCGACGATAACAGCAAATGTATAACAGTACCCGAGAGCTTAAGAGCTGCCTCGGACGCCACCGCGGTGGCACTACTGTTCCGGAGATCCCGAAGAGACTAACTGTTAAAATTATTGATGTAAAAGTCGTGCATAAACGTCTGTCGAAGATGTTTCCTTATCGCCATTGTTGTGGCCGTCGCAGTCGCTCGACTTAACTCTGCAGCGCTCCCGCGCCAGCGGCCTCTTTCGGCGGCCTGCGAAGCTGAGTAATGCGCCTTTGGCCTTAATTCGTTCCCAGCACGAAGAACCCATTACGAATATGTTTTAATCTGACCTGAGGTTTTCAGGGGGTAACCTAACCCAACTTTGGATGTACATGTATTGATTATCAATTTTGTTTTCGAATTATGGGGACTTCGAGCTCGCTCGCTTCGCGAGCTCGCCGCCTCGCGCCTCCGGCGCTCGTTTTTAATACACTAAACTGGAGCTCTTAACGTTCAATTATACAATATCCAAGATGTAAGATCGTAATTTATAACATAACTTTGTCGTAATTTTCGTCATAAGTTTTCCAAGCATTAGAACATATAAGAAAAAAAATCCTATTCATTAGAACAATAATAAATATAATAAATAATAATAATAATAAAGTTTCCAAATTATTACAACGGATAATAATAAAAAACTTTCAAAATTATTAGAACAGATAAAAAAAAAGTTTCTTAATTATTAGAACAAGTAATAAAAATATCTTAATAATCATGTTGCATAATATTGATTGCCAATCTTGTTTACAAATTGTGGGGACTTCGAGCTCGCTCGTTTCGCTCGCTCGCCGCCTCGCGCCTTCGGCGCTCGTTTTTAATACACTAAACTGGAGCTCTAACGTTCATTTATTCAATATTCAAGATGTAAGATCGTAGTTCATAACAACTTCAGCGTCATTTTCAACGTAAGTTTCCTATACATTAGAACATATAGGAAAAAAATCCTAATCATTAGAACAATAATAAAATATAAGAAATAATAATAATAGTAGTAAAGTTTTCAAATTATTAGAACAGATAATAATAAATAAGTTTCTAAATTATTAGAAAGGATGATGATAGAAAACTTTCAAAATTATTAGAACAGATAATAACAGAAAAGTTTCCTAATTATTAGAACAAGTAATAAAAATATTATCTTAATCATCATGTTGCTTAATATTGATTGTCAATCTTGTTTATGAGTTGTGGGGACTTCGAGCTCGCTCGCTCGCCACCTCGCGCCTTCGGCGCTCGTTTTTAATACACTAAACTGGAGCTCTAACGTTCATTTATTCAATATTCAAGATGTAAGATCGTAGTTTATAACAACTTCAGCGTCACTTTCAACGTAAGTTTCCTATGCATTGGAACATATAAGAACAAAATCCTAATCATTAGAGCAATACTAAAATATAATAAATAGTAATAATAAAAAAGCTTTGAAATTATTAGAACAGACAATAACTAAAAAGTTTCCAAATTATTAGAGAGAGTAATAAAAATACTTTTGAAGAAGTAGTTACCATTTAAAAATATTATCTTAATCATTACGTTGTATAATATTGATTGTCAATCTTGTTTTCGAATCGTGGGGACTTCGAGCTCGCTCGCTTCGCGAGCTCGCCGCCTCGCGCCTTCGGCGCTCGTTCTTAATACAGTAAACTGGAGCTCTTAACGTTCAATTATTCAATATCCTAGATGTAAGATCGTAGTTTATAACATAACTTCATCGTGACTTTCGTCATAAGTTTCCTAAGCATTAGAACATATAAGAACAAAATCCTAATTATTAGAACAATAATAAAATATAGTAAATAATAATAATATAAAAGTTTCCAAATTATTAGACAAAGTGATAAAAATATTATTAAAGAAGTAGTTACTATTTAAAAATATTATCGTTGCATAATATTGATTGTCAATCTTGTTTTCGAATTATGGATTCTTCGAGCTCGCTCGCTTCGCTCGCTCGCCGCCTCGCGCCTTCGGCGCTCGTTTTTAATACACTAAACTGGAGCTCTTAACAGTCAATGATTCAATATCCAAGATGTAAGATCGTAGTTTATAACATAACTTCATCGTCACTTTCATCATAAGTTTCCTAAGCATTAGAACACATGAGAAAAAAATCGTAATCGTAATTGTTAGAACAATAATAAAAGATAATAAATAAAATTAATGATAGAAAAGCTTTAAAGTTATTAGAACAGATAATAATAAAATAGTTTCCACATTATTAGAACAAGTAATAAAAATATTATCTTAATCATTACGTTGCATAATATTGATTGTCTATTTTGTGTTCTAATTATAGAGAGGGTGAGCTCGCTCGCTTCGCTCGCTCGCCGCCTCGCGCCTTAGGCGCTCGTTAATAATACAGTCAACTGAAGCTTTTAACGTTCAAATATATGTTAATCAAAATTGAAGATCATAGTTAGTCAAGAAATGAGATTATAATTAGGTGATATATTTTTTGAAATTTTGTTATTTTTTGAAATTTTGTTTTTTTATTTACTTTTGTTACAACACCCGTTTTAAAGTGTATATTCTAAACGACTTAGTCATAAGGACCAATAGGAAAAAAATTCCAAATAATTATATAAAATATTCCAAATGATCTGAACCAACGCCGTCGTTGTCAGAATGTTGATTATCAATTTTGTTTTTAAATTATGTTAACTTCAAGCTCGCTTTCATTATTTTTTTTAATTTTCTAAAGCTCCCGGTTTTTTAAACCAAAAACTGGCGTAGGTCACCAACTCTTAATTCTCAAATCGTACATATACTAACTATGTATCAGTTTTTATACACAGTTAAAATACGATTAGAAAATAATATAATAAAAGTAGTAGTAACAGTTAATAATTGCTTTGTTTTCATTTTACACATTCTTTATTGGTTTACTGATTATTCTTTTTATTGCAGGTTCTTTGAAACTGTATTTGAATTAAAACTACTTCATTTATATTAACACAGCTTAATTTTTCCAATAAAAATAATTAATTCGCTACATTCTTTTTTGGAACTTTCTCAGGATTTAAGGTGTTCAAATATTAAATGACAAGTTAATACTTCTTATCTTGAGAAAGCTTAAAAAAGAATGAAGCGAAACTTGTTGATTAGAAAAAAATTATTGAAAAAATGAATCAATATTAATTTAAAGAAAATTTTAAAGAACTTGAAATTCCAAGAGTAATTACTAAGCAGTTTAAAAACTGCTAACTATAATCTTTCATCTTCGGTATTGTGTAGTTGAACATTAAAAGCTCCAGTGAAGTGTCTTAAAAAAACGATCGCCGAGGGCGCGAGGCGGCGAGCGAGCTCATCCTCCCCATAATTAGAAAACAAAATTGACAATCAATATTATACAAGTTAATGATTAAGGTAATATTTTTATTACCCGATGTAATAATTTGAAATCTTTTTTTCGTTACGCGTTCTGATGATTTGGAATATTTTTTCTAATTATTTGGAATGTTTTTCTCATTCTTTGAAGTTTTTTTCTCATTCTTTGGAATTCTTTTCTTATTTGTTCTAATGAGTAGGATCGTTTAGAGTCTAAACTTTATAAAGAGAGTCATAACAAAATTAATTAAAATTACAAAATTAAATAAAATAACAAAATTAAATAAAATAACAAAATTAAATAAAATAACAAAATTAAATAAAATAACAAAATTAAATAAAATAACAAAATTAAATAAAATAACAAAATTTAAAAAAATATCAAAATTTAAAAAAATATCACAATTTAAAAAACTAACAGCTAACTATTATCTTACATCTTGACTAACTATGATCTTACATTCTGGTTAACATATATTTGAACGTTGAAAGCTCCAGTTGACTGCATTAAAAACGAGCGCCGAATTAAAATAAAAACATTGCACACACAAAAATATATACAACAAAATACTATTATGCAAGAAAATAATATTATACAAGAAAATAATAATATACAACATCATATAATTATTGTTTTATCTTAATAGATAGTTCCCATAAATTTAAAGCAAAATTGACAATCAATATTATACAAGCTAATGATTAAGATAATATTTTTATTACCCGTTTTAATCATTTGGAGACTTTTATTACGCGTTCTGATCATTTGGAATATTTTTTCTAATTATTTGGAATTTTTTTTCATTATTTGGAGTTTTTTTTAAATTTGTTCTAATGACTAGAATCGTTTAGAGTCTAAGCTTTAAAATGGTGTCATAACAAAATTAAATAAAATAACAAAATTAAATAAAATAACAAAATTAAATAAAATAACAAAATGAAATAAAATAACAAAATGAAATAAAATAACAAAATTAAATAAAATAACAAAATTAAATAAAATAACAAAATGAAATAAAATAACAAAATTAAATAAAATAACAAAATTAAATAAAATAACAAAATTAAATAAAATAACAGAATTAAATAAAATAACAGAATTAAATAAAATAACAGAATTAAATAAAATAACAGAATTAAATAAAATATCAAAACTAAATAAAATATCAGAACTAAATAAAATAATAAAATTTAAAAAATAACAAAATTTAAAAAAATATCAGCTAAGTATGTTTTTATATCTTGACTAACTATGATCTTACATTTTGGTTTACGTATATTTGAACGTTGAAAGCTCCAGTTTACTGTATTAAAAACGAGCGCCGAAGGCGCGAGGCGGCGAGCGAGCGAAGCGAGCGAGCTCATCGTGCCAATAACTTAAAAATAACATTACACGCATAAAAAGTTATACAACAAAATACTATTATGCAAGAAAATAATATTATACAAGAAAATAATAATATACAACATAATATAATTATTATTTTATCTTAATAGATAGTTCACATAAATTTAAAGCAAAATTGACAATCAATATTATACAAGCTAATGATTAAGATAATATTTTTATTACCCGTTTTAATAATTTGGAGACTTTTTTATTACACGTTCTGATCATTTGGAATATTTTTTCTAATTATTTGGAATATTTTTTCTCATTATTTGGAGTTTTTTTCTTATTTGTTCTAATGACTAGGATCGTTTAGAGTCTAAATTAAAACGAGTGTCATAACAAAATTAAATAAAAAAACAAAAAAATAAAAACAAAATTAAATAAAATAATAAAATTAAATAAAATATTAAAATAAAATAAAATCAAATAAAATATTAAAACAAAATAAAATTAAATAAAATATTAAAATAAAATAAATTAAACTAAAATAATAAAATTAAATAAAATAAAGTTAAATAATATTAAATAAAATAACAAAATTTAAAAAAATATCAGCTAACTATGAACTTACATCTTGACTAACTATGATCTTACATTTTGGTTTACGTATATTTGAACGTTGAAAGCTCCAGTTTACTGTATTAAAAACGAGCGCCGAAGGCGCGAGGCGGCGAGCGAGCTCATCGTGCCAATAACTTAAAAATAACATTACACACATAAAAATATATTCAACAAAATACTATTATGCAAGAAAATAATATTATACAAGAAAATAATAATATACAACATAATATAATTATTCTTGTATCTTAATAGATAGTTCACATAAATTTAAAGCAAAATTGACAATCAATATTATACAAGCTAATGGTTAAGATAATATTTTTATTACCCGTTTTAATAATTTGGAGATTTTTTTATTACGCGTTCTGATCATTTGGAATATTTTTTCTAATTATTTGGAATATTTTTTCTCATTATTTGGAGTTTTTTTCTTATTTGTTCTAATGACTAGGATCGTTTAGATTCTAAACTTTAAAATGGTGTCATAACAAAATTAAATAAAATAACAAAATTAAATAAAATATCAAAATTAAATAAAATAACAAAATTAAATAAAATAACAAAATTATTAAAA
>JAWQRP010005374.1:0-10756 GCA_033557875.1 Quadriops clusia
TTTTTATTTGAACAATTCAAATTAAGTTTTAAATAAAAAAAAATAATCAAAGAGTATTAACATTGATGAATGACACATGGAAGACGTCCAGAAAGATTAGGTAATATTTATATGTTGTACATTTCAATTTTTTTACAATAAAAAATATAAATTTATTATAGAGAAAAAGAAAAAGTAGCAGTTGCAGTTATCCGTAACTAAGCAGCGTTTTTGAGAAATTAAGGATGAACTTAAGGAAGTGAAGTTCGATGACTATGGACACATTGAAAAAGAGACAAGAAAGAACGTGAAAAAGACGCAGAGACAAGTATTTGGGACATCATTATTACTACGATCATGGGACAGGAAAGAAGAGAAATGAAAAAGAAGCAACTATTATATATATATATATTTTTTTTATTTTGTTTAATTTTATTTCACTTTATTTTCCTTCCCATCCCCGATCTAGTTTCAACGCCAGTACCCATCTCGTAGTTTATTTGAATTTAATTCTAATTTATTTCATTTTGCTTCATTTTATTTTACTTTATTTTCTATCCCGTCCTCATTTCCATTCCAGTCCCCGTTCCCGTTCTAGTATAAACCCACCCCCTATTTTATTTTAATTTCATTCTAATTTATTTTATTTAATTTAGCTTTATTTTACTTTATTTTCCATCCCGTTGTCGTTCTCAGTTTAGTTATCGTTCCTGTTCTTATCAGTAAAGTGCCATGAGCAGTTAATTTTCAACTTAGAAATTAGTTTATTCATAAATCAAATAAAAATAATAATGGACATTGGTGGTTTTAAAAAGATATGGTTAATAAAAGAACTCTGGCAAAAACCATGTGCTGTAAGACAACTCTGGCAAGAACCACGAATTGATAAAAGAACTCTAGCAAGAACCACGAATTGATAAGAGGACTCTAACAAGAACCACGTGCTATTTGTGCTACTTGGGTATGGTTTCCCTATCACCTCTACCTTCAACTAGGGCATAATCTAAATTTTCGGGAATAACAACTATTTACCTTCATTCCTTGGATTGTATCCATGAACCTCACAATAAGTGGTAGGCCCAAGGCCATGGCCAGGGCTAACGGCTTCAGCCCCGGAAGCCGCCGTGGTCATGTTTGTGTCTATGGTAAAGAAGGTGGTGGCGGAAGCCCTCTCTTCCGCCATGGCCATTTCCTGGCGGCGACACTTCGCACAGCGCTTCATCTCAGAGCGCACGCGCAGAAGCCACACCATGCCGAAGAGAGCCATGCCAGAGATCCTCATGGCGGACACGTGGACATGGCCTTGGTCGTTTTCCAACAACAGGCAGCACATGCCCATCCGCTAGTTTTCACTCCATCAGTTTTCCACTTATTTCCCAATTAACTCACTACTGAGGCACGAACTCACACGAATTTCCACGAATTTCCACAAATTTGCACGAATTCTTCAGCTTGGGGATTCCTTAAAAAATCACTACAAAATAGAAAGAAAAACCTTGTTGGTATTTGGGAAAATTCCGAAAGGAGGTAATTGCACCACTTGACACTGCAAATACAAAACCATCCTAATACGTAACATAACATAATTTGAGTGATTAACCAAAATTTCCCAAAACGGGATCGTATGGATTTCTTTTTGGTAACTTTAGAAATCTACGTTGTGCTTTAATTTTATTTAAATCGATTGAATAAAATATTGAAAAAAATAAATTAATATAGAAAAAAATAAAAAATTGAAAAAAAAAATAAAAAATTGTGAAAAAAAAATTAAAAATGTTAAAAAAATAAAAAATTGAAAAAAAAATAAAAAATTGAAAACAATAATTTCATTACGTAAATCCTGTAAACACTTGGAGAAACGGCAAAGGCTCAACGCTAAAACTTTGTATTTCGACTAAAAAGCAATTAATTAACCCAAGTTGGGCGTTATATTACAGCGCAGCCCTGAACACAACCCAATACATTATTCCAAGTAATGAAATACGAATTGAAAAATTACCTTAACTTCCCCAATCCATCTCGAGGCATTTTAATGAAAGAGGCATAAACTTAACCCTCTGCTGCAACGGTCCTCACTTTTTAAATGATTTTTTTGTTGTCGTTTTGTGTTCTTGTTATTCTTTTGTGTTCTTGTTATTCTTTTGTGTTCTTGTTGTTCTTATTGTTATGTACAAAACAAACCCCAGACTACAAGCACGCAAAAAGAGGAAAAGTTTAAATTTGCAAAATTTAACGTTGAATCCCGAGCACCTACATTCCGACTGACGTTTTAGCACCTTAATGTATCGTTATAACTTTGTTGTTATGCAGATTTTCCACTCATTAAAATTTTAAAATACCCTCCTCGTCCTCTGCTCGCAGTTTTATTCGCCGCCGAACAGATAAGGACCTTTTTTATTTGTTTTTAAGGACTTCACTAGGCCAGGACGATGTACATAGGGTGAACTTTGCATACGTACGTACATATATAAGAAAATCAAACAATACGTTTGCCAGGACATGTCTATTTGCATTTTGCAGGTAGAATCCTTGGCTTGATACGTGAGGCACATATCTATATAAGGACGAAGTCCTTGGCGTGAGGGTATTTTAATCGTGAGGATATTCTTAGCTTGAGGTTATTTGTAGGAGTTGTATAGTGTGTATTATTACCGTGAAGGTATTTTTACCATCATGATAGAGGGATATAGTAGGATACTATAGTATAGATACGGGAGTATCCTTATCGAGGATAAGCACGTACCTAACCGATCCGAGAGAGGATTTTCCCTAGGCTTCCATCCATATGAGAATTTTCAAAATTGTGTTAAAATTACAATGTAACAGCGATTTTCCTAAACATTTATGTCTCATTGATAACTTTGCGGCAACAAACTTTACTGCGGTCGACGGAGATGTGCTCTCGTCATGAATAAATTTCGTGTTTAAAAATGTTCGTCTGTATACATATTTTACGGTATTAAACTTTACGTTTTAAATATTACGTTTTAAATTTGAGTTTTTAAATTTGAGTTTTTAAATTTGAGTTTTTAAATTTGAGTTTTTAAGTTTGACTTTTTAAATTTTACTTTTTTAATTTAACTTTTTTAATTTTACTTTTTTAATTTTACTTTTTAAATTTTACTTACTTACTATAAGATCTACAACGTAAAATGAAGCCCATTTCTTAATAATGAGCCAACAATTGCAGGAATAAATATTTGTGGTAGAAATAAATTCTAAGGTAATGAGTTTAATTAAGGTATGGGGTAACAGCGTATTCCGGTTTTTATCTAGAACATCATTAACATTTACCAACGAACCTAGAAATTGAACGATAAGTGCAGATGGGAAGGTTTAATCGAGCGGCATCTTTTAATTCCTCTATTTGACTAAATCTTTAGCAAAGCGACCAGCATATTAACTTACAATTAGACGTGGTAAAAGATCGACCCTAAGTGATTACCTTAGGCAAATCTGTGGACCCAAGTCACGTCAACAAACCGATGTGTACACATGGGCCCACCGTAGTTTAATTAGCATAAACTTGTAGTTGGCCTAATCACAAATCTGCTTTGATATGTTTACCTTTAAGGAATCGTTCTGGGGGATATTTGTATAGGTCAGAATTTGTACTGCTCAGAATTTATATTTCTCAGAATTTATATTTCTCAGAATTTATATTTCTCAGAATTTATATTTCTCAGAATTTATACTTCTCAGAATTTATATTTCTCGGAATTCATACTTCTCAGAATTTATATTTCTCGGAATTTATATTGCTCAGAATTTGTTTTGCTCAGAATTTATGATTCTCAGAATTTATGATTCTCAGAATTTATGATTCTCAGAATTGATGATTCTCAGAATTTATGATTCTCAGAATTTATGATTCTCAGAATTTATGATTCTCAAAATTTATGATTCTCAGAATTTATGATTCTCAAAATTTATGATTCTCCGAATTTATGATTCTCAAAATTTATGATTCTCCGAATTTATGATTCTCAAAATTTACGATTCTCCGAATTTATGATTCTCAAAATTTATGATTCTCAAAATTTATGATTCTCAAAATTTATGATTCTCAAAATTTATGATTCTCAAAATTTATATTGCCCACAATTCGTATCGCTCACAATTTGTACTTCTCAGAATTTATATTACCCAGAATGTATACTATACAGAATTAAACCCGGAATTAAACTATTATCTCGTAAGGCAGCCCTCGAAGGAGTTTTATACCACAAGCTTTAAATTAGCCCCTACTTGAAACAATGTCGTTAATTTTTGTAAAAGCGCTACATAAAGATAAGATTGTTGACCCTCCTTAAAGAGAAACAGGATAACAATTTTTTGAATCAGATATTCGGTGCTTGAAAATTAAACACGAAAGTTAAGGTCCTTTCCACGCCGACTTTCAATTTATACTTAAATTGGTTTCCTGAGTACGTGCGATAGGACAGTTATTAGCATCGCAGAGACTGAAATAAAAACACGAATAGAATTAATTTAAAGTCGCGAGTATTAGTTTTTAATTTAATCTCGCTGGCAATTATTTTGTTTTCAATGCAGAAAGGGTAATCAAGGAGGGAGAGAGCCATCAACATTTGATATTGCGAGAAATTCAAATTTCGTGGACTAGAATAATCAGGATTCTAATCACGTAATGTTTATATTCCGGTACTTTGTAAATTTTAATTAGTGCAGTTTCAATTTACCTAAACTTTTGCCGAATTTAATGCTGCTTTGTTTCGGGACAACCGTATTAATGCCGCTGGCCGCATAACTGAATATTTTGCTCTCTATGAAATTCTAGATTTTGCGATACATTTTAGTGATATATTGGAATAACATTTATGGGAAATTTAAGTGGACTTTAGTTTATGAAACACTAGCAAACGTTCGGAGATATAGATGTATATAATATTGTGAAAGGGTAATGGTAATAGTTTATTCTTTTTCATTTATTAAACATTATTATTATTATAAAGATTTATTTATGAAGCATTATTTATGAAGCATTATTTACGAAGCATTATTCGCAGCAATATTTACGAAGCATTGTTTTATGAAGCGTTGTTTTATAGAACATAATACCAAGAAACTTTATTTTATGGAACATTCCTTTATGGACTCTTATGAGACATTATGTTAGGAGGGATTATTTTACGAGAAGCATTGGCACCACCTACAATATTTGAGCTATTTTGCTAACTAATGCTCGAGCTAAAATATGTGGAGCGCTTTTTGCTAACGTCAGGTGTAAGTAAGTTCATGATAAAGTGACAAATTCCTACAGGTCACGTAATCTTAATGCCAACGGTTACTTTTTATGGGATTTTTCGGGGATAATATCCCGCCGAAGCCCACATACACTCTGAGAATTAGAAGCACAAATCAGAACTGTCGGATAGGGCATTAATCAAGTGGCCTTGGGCGCGGCTCTCTCTCTCGAAACTTCTGCAGAATCGAGCTCTGAAAATTTCTGAATTGTTTTTCTACAAATTCATGTAAACACACGCAAGTCCGAAAAATGTCGGGAGGTATAGGTAATCATTTGAAAATAATTTCTTTTTAATATTTTCACAGTAGTACACACATGGAAATCTATACTAACTTTAACAAAACCGATATATATATATATATATATAATGGGTTAATTTTAAATTATGACTATATTAACCCCAATTTTTATTAAGGTATTATTCTTATATACCAATATTTAATGCGAAGAATAATGCTATATTTGGAAAGACAATGGAAAACATTGAAAAGTGTTCTGATACTAGAATAATATCGCAATGGGAACGTTATAAGAATATGAATATGATTAAATGTATCATATTGTATTCCTAAATATACTGTATATTGTCATTGTAAAATGGTTAAATCAAACAAACATTTTTATGTGTGCTATAATTCTTATAAACTGTAATGTCACGAACATATTTCGTAACTATAACCTTAAGTCGCAAAAACGAGTTTCCAGTAAAACCTTATGCTGTTGTGTAGCAAAGGGCTTCGTGTATAATCCCGACTATTCGACCAAAGTTTTTACAAGCTCTAATCTCGTAAGAACATATATGAACTATTCTCCCAGAAATCTCACTCAACAAATTCGTCACGTATAAAATTGCACTTTCGGCGATAATTTCTTGTCTGGGTTACTAACACTTGACCGATTTGAATTTATTGTAACTTCAGGATTGAATTTATTTATTTACGTATTTATTTATTTAAGTATTTATTTATTTACATATTTATTTATTTACGTATTTATTTATTTACGTATTTATTTATTTACGTATTTATTTATTTACGTATTTATTTATTCACGTATTTATTTATTTACGTATTTATTTATATATTTGTTTATAGCGCCAATGCATTAGCAGAAAAACCGTCTACCGCACGTTAAGTGCACACTAAAAACTTAACCGCCGAAAATCCGGCCTTTATTATTCACTTACCGCAACGTGGGGCACTTAAAATCGATATCGGAACGATCCATTAATAAGTAAATTAGGTCATAAGCTATGAATCTGACGTTAATTCATCATCACTTTATTGTTATTGATACAATATAAGTGGCGTTAACGCAATTACCGCACAATAACAAATCTATTGAAGCCCGACAGACATCCTGAGAAATTTATAACGGGGGTTCGAACAAAAAGGATACGCATTGAAATTCGCTTGAATAATCTACTGTAGATTGATTTTCATTGTGTTGCTAAAGTTGGGTCAACCTGTCATTTAATCCGTCAAATCTGCATGATGTTGGATCTCCTGGTTGGGGCGTTCTCATGGGCGAATTTAAAAGCCAATTTATCAAACAAAACGTTTGTGCTTCAACGCCAAAGCCGAAAATGTTTTCCTCTCGTTTGTTCTGGGCTAGCAGTATTAATTTTTAGTGTATCGTGCTCGAAGGGAGCCCAAAACAGGAAACTAACTAAATAGTTAGTGATTAAATAATTAATTACTATATGAGTTTAAATCAGGACTGGATTTAGATTGATGATTTTATGCTCGGTTTTACCTAACTAGCTAACTGAATTTCTACGAAATGTTTTGGCAAAAAAATTATGATGTTTAGTTAAAGTACACATATGTGTTAAACGTAAAGTACATCAAAAATCATAAAGTAGTGAAAGTTTAAAGGATTTCTTGACAATATATGTACTTATTAATAAATTATATAATTTGTAAATAAAAGTGTAGTGTAGTGTAGTGTAGTTATAATTTGATAATAACAAGAACATCTAATAATTATAAATATTTACGTTCAAATATACAACATCCTAACAATAATGATATTCATACGTAGAGAATGAAATACACTCAACAAGCTGGAATGAATATGCTCCTGTTTAAAGTTGTTAAAATTCTTTCATATGACACGTTTCAGAACTGTTCTTAGAGGAAAAAGATTGTTCCCTTGGACCGAATAAAAAATGTATCCAGGTGAGTAGTCGGTCGGAGAATCCTCTCTCCGGCTATATTGCATAACAGAACTTGTTTTGCGAAACTCGTAAATATGATAACGGAAGTAATTGAGTATGATGTAAAATATCGTGCGGAATACAGGAGAAAAACGACGAATGTAACTAAATGTGCGCATTAAAGTTTTATTGCCATTCTCTGTGCGGAGCAATGTAAAATAAAAATTAAAAAATTCAGTAGGTACGTATATTTGTGTTGCAAGTGCTCAAACAAAATGCATATTTAAAACGTAGCTTTCAATTACGTTTTATTTGTATTATAGTTCACAGGAATTATTTTCGATTTTTTGCCGATGAACGGTTATACATAGCACATATAAATGCAAAACGTAGGGTAGGTACAAAGTTTTCGTTAATTAATGGTGACATGGAAATATTGAATTTCATGAAAATAAATAACTTTGCTGTATGTTATTAGTAGAGGGGTTATGGGAATTCGAGCTCAAATTCCCATAAGAATTAACACAGGGGTCTTAGTTTACATTTCCGCTATCTTGGTTTTCACAGCTCATCAGTTCTAAATTAGGAGGTAGGTGTCTCTCATCATAGTGTTTGTCTCTCTCTGTCTCTCTCATAGGTATCTGTCTCTAATTCTGTCTCTCTTTCTGTCTCTCTGTCTCTCTTTCTGTTTCTCTGTCTCTCTTTCTGTTTCTCTGTCTCTCTTTCTGTCTCTCTTTCTGTCTCTCTTTCTGTCTCTCTTTCTGTCTCTCTTTCTGTCTCTCTTTCTGTCTCTCTTTCTGTCTCTCTTTCTGTCTCTCTCTAGAGACTATATAAAGGGCTCATACCTCCTGATCTAGAACTGATGAGCTGTGAAATCCAAGATGGCGGAAATGTAAACTGAGACCCCTGTGTTAATTCTTATGGGAATTTGAGCTCGAACTCCCATAACCCCTCTACTGTTATTTAATTCAATTACATAATTTTATGTGTGCATTAATATTATAATACAGATAAATATGTATTACATTACAAGTGAATTGCACGAATTTGCACACTTAACACCAATTCTTCAAAAATATTTTTTTTTTTCGATTTTCTTTATCGATCTTCTTTATCAGTAATAAATTTATGTGTTAGTGGATATTTTTTTATAAACTGTCGTTGGATTCGTCGCACTAAATCCTGCACATTAAAGCTCAAACAAACGACTTCTTCGTATTTGTTGTCTATTTGCCTAACACGTACTAGACAGCTCATAAAAATAAATTCTCTTAATACGGAAAGTTTCCGCAATAAATAGTACCTGCAAAGTTCCTCAAATATAATAAAAGTTCATAACTTTTGCTGGAAAGAGATAGCGGAAATGGAAGTGATGATTTTGGAGCGAAGTTGTTGATTTATTTAGCGATTGCGCTGGAAAAACTAATATTAATGCCCTGCATTTTGCAGGCGAAAGCCAGTTGCAAGGAAGTTGCACGTTTAAGGACCTCTTTAAGAGGTGCAGGACTGCAAAGGGATCGCCTTAATCTTAAGTATGCGTTAGGTAGTTCGGGGAAAATTTAATTTAGGCGGAATAGGTGCTGTAAATTCCCTCGATACTCGAGACTGTGTACTGCCTATCTTGAATTTCCTTACTTGTCGGTTACTGGTCACGTCTGAAAACCGCAGCCTGTAATAAGACGAAACTTAACCTTACGGTGGTTATCTCCAGGCTTGAAACTTCTCACGCCCTGTATAGCCTCGACACTAAGTTGGGCTAATCCAGGCAATCATCGCCGTCATGAGGAATTTGGAGGTTGTTAATTTGCATATTAGAAGACAACGTACTTTGGGACATTTTCATGGCCAGGAAAAATTTTTTTGTTTATTTTTATTGTGATTCCTCTAGTCTAAATGATTCCTCTGGTCTAAATATTTCCTCTGTCTGAAGGTATTTTAGACTTTGTGGTCAACTCGTTAGGTCTCGCCATATTTATATATCCGTAACTTGAGCATTCATGTCCACCATTTTGTACTTAGGCAGTTTGATGCTTAATATTTAATTAATATAGTAATATAGCATTTTTAAGGTTCCGAATAAGATGAATAAACGAGGAATTTTACTTCAGCGTAAAATCACCATCTGCATAAATTACCCATAAATACGTATCAATTGATAGCTGGCATTGAGCTGAACTTGTTTGCTCAAGTAACAAAATGAAATATATAAGACGGGGAATTCAATTTCATAAATCATGTCCAAAGATATACGATTCCCATTGAACCGTAAATTCGGAGAGTATGTATGGTAGAAGTTAAACTTCGATAAATCGGAAGCATTCATTCCGATATCTTAAGCGCACTCAACAACACTTTTATTATCCCTCATACACATTAAAGGGAGAAATATTCCCATCGCTAAACTATTTGGAATCTGAAGAATCATTTAGGGCTCAATCATTGCTGGAAACGTTGAAACATAAAAAGATGGAAATAGAAACCTAGATACATTCAAAAATCTCTTTGATCGTGTTGATTCATCCACACATTTCCAGCTTATTGACATGCACAAAGTATTCAAGGCACGTAATAAAGGACCCAAATGTATCATTCTTCCATCTATGAAGCCAATGATCGTAAATAATTTGAGCCTTTGCCAACAGTGACCAGTAAGGCCTCAATAATTGTGTTATAAATCACACGAAACAATGTGGAGAGTTAAAACACTGATTCATTTTTGCCGAATCAATAGAGGTATTCCGATGCGGCAGACATGTATAATAAAACGGTTTGATTATAATGAAAAATGGGTTTTCTGCAAGGGAGTCGAGTTGTTCGATTCGCTGGTAATTAGAAGATAATTTTTGTGTGTCACAAGACCGTAAATTATCAGTCCTGCAGTAACGTCGGCGAAATTATAAACAACAAAAACGAAAATGTTGTTTTAAGTTTTATTGCTGCGAAGTTCTGTCCCTGACTCTAATAAATGCCTTACTGCTTTCAAAAAGCTCTTCCTGCTAAGGAGCAAATGTTCGCTCCTCACTGAGTCCTTGCTGGGTCCTTACTCGCCTCTTGCTCCATTCTTAATCCATCCTTACACTATCCTTTCTTCGGCCTTGCACGCAGTTTCTCGCTATTACTTCATCCTTGCTTGCTGGTGCTTTCGTCCTTTTTAGCTTGATTGTTCAACCTTGTTCGCTGCTTACTTCGTCCTTGTTTGCTGTTTAGTGCATCCTTGTTTGCTGTTTAGTTCATGCTTGTTTGCTGTTTAGTTCATCCTTGTTTGCTGTTTAGTTCATCCTTGTTTGCTGTTTAGTTCATCCTTGTTTGCTGTTTAGTTCATCCTTGTTTGCTGTTTAGTTCATCCTTGTTTG
>JAWQRP010005375.1:0-10756 GCA_033557875.1 Quadriops clusia
TTTAGGTTTTTTCAAATCTTCACTGTTAGTAGTTCGTAGTCCAACCAAGGAAAACAATTTAATTTTATTCGGCATAAGGTTAAAGCAACAATACAAAAAGAAAATTTAGTCACGATTCATGTTAAGATTTAAACGAGTAATACCAATTGTTGTTTTTTTTCGTTATTATTAAAACTAACGCATTGAACAATTTATATAAACAAGAAAAAACAATTTATATAAACAAAAAAAAACAATTTATATAAACAAAAAAAAACAATTTATATAAACAAAAAAAAACAATTTATTTAAACAAAAAAAAATAATTTATATGAACAAAATAGAACAATTTATTTATATAACCAACTCGTGTGTCTCCTCATTGCCCATTGTCATTTAGGCGACCATACCCGAAAAACCAAACTAGGAAACAGCCTGCACACCTACAAGCCAAAAAAAATCAGCACGCTCAGCCTTGATTAAAAATCTGATGAAGTCATAAATTAAAAATACCAGTTATGTCATGTAATAATGATCGACAATTAGATCGCCGAGGCACCAAACATAATGCACAGTTTTTAATTTGAGGTGATAGAGAGATCAAGTCGCTCGCCGTCCGGTGCTGCCGCCACTCATGTAGCGGCGCTCTGCCGTACTAGCGCGGCGTAGTGGTGGGGGAACTCGCACTTTCAGTTGTTTTGCAGCGCTGTAACAAATCATTCACGCCGCGCACAGCGGCGCTGTTGAACGGAGGGGGAGATTATGCACTCTTTTCAGGAAAAATCACGGAAATTACGCATTGACACTAATTTTCATTTAGTAATAAATCATTTTCTTATGTTGATTGAGTAGTTAGACGTATTGTTACGTTTAAAAATATGTATAACATAGATAGGAACATTGTTCCCTGGGACTAAGAAATGTTGATCACTGGAAGTACTTTACTGTATTTTGTATCAAAATAAGTTTGAGATTAATTTCTAAATTAAGTGTAGTCATTTAACAATAATTTAATCATTTAACAAGTGTAGACGTTGTTGCGTTTGAAGAGAATATTTAATCTGACAAATATTGTAAATTGTACGATTTTTAATTGTTGTATTTCGTTTCTACTAGAAAGTTAATAAGTTGTATTACGTGGTGATGAATTTAATTATTTTTTTATAAAGTTGCTGGATTTTTAATAAGTATAATACGTGCTACGTATAGAGTAGTGCTACGCATAGAGAAGTAAGTGCATGCATGGAAAACGCCAAGTCCAGATCGGCTGAAAAAATTATAAACATCAGCTGTACACAAGCATGATCCTAGAGCGCATGTTCCCCCACCATCGCGGCGAAACAGCTGACTACTACATACATACTGTAAACACTCGAAGCGAGCGCTCAGTATCAATTTTGCGGTCGTAAGCGAAGGTACGCAGCAGAGCTGGAGTTTTAGAGGAACTTATCGTGTCCCAAGAACTCGCCAAAGTTCAAAGACATCTTTTCGCAGATCACCCAGAATCTAGTAGTGCCCTTTTCTATCCTGCAGCGCGGAGGATTAATCGCGAGTGCAGTGTCCGTCTGAGATTCTTGCGGGATTCAGACACACAAACTTTCGGATTTGGATATGGTGCCACAACAAAATATGGATACTTCGTCAAATCAACGGTCCGAGAGCCCTTCCAGCAGTGGGTTGCCCCTTTTCGGGAGCCAGCTCGTAGACAAAAATTCTTCGACCCCCTACTCTGATGCTACTCAGGTAGGTCAAGTTGATTTTTGTCACAATTTTAGCCCTGCAACGTCTTCACCAAGTGCAATCGCGAAAAAGGGAGGATTTAACAAAGAGGCCCAAAGAGTGTCTCTCTCAAAGAAAGTTGTCCCCTCGAGTTATCCCTAAAAGTCGCCTCTGCAAGTTATCCCTGAAAGTCGCCTCTGCAAGTTATCACTGAAAGTTATCCCAGAAAGTTGTCCCTGAAAGTTGTCCCTGAAAGTTGTCCCTGAAAGTTGTCTCTGAAAGTTGTCTCCGAAAGTGTCTCGGAATCGAGGTCTTAGTGCTAAAGTGATAAGTCCTGAGTGTTGCCCATTTGGGCGCAAGTGCTTTTAAAATCTCTAATGTGTGCTAATCGCGTACGAATTTTGGATATTTTAAGTTTCAGAAAGTCGTAAGTCCTGAATAACATTTTTCTTGATCTTATAAGCAACAAGTTAGGATTTCGGGTTCGGTTGGACTTCATTTTTTTGGGATTGTTAATCCATAGTAGTGAATGAAGGTTTCTAGTAGAATTTTCGTGCTAGGATTTTATATTTGGATTCTTATGAAAATTTTTTTGAGAATTTTTTTGTAAATTTTTTCATGAGAATTTGAATATGGGATTTTTAATGTGAGGATTTTAATATTTGAATCTCTGTATTAAAATTTTAATGTTAGAATTTTAATGTTAGAATTTTTATAATAGAATTTTAATGTTAAAATTTTTATATCAGAATTTTAACTTTAGAATTTTTATATCAGAATTTTAACGTTAGAATTTTTGTATCAGAATTTTAACGTTAGAATTTTTATATCAGAATTTTAATGTTAGAATTTTTATATCAGAATATTAATGTTAGAATTTTTATATCAGAATTTTAACGTTAGAATTTTTATATCAGAATTTTAACATTAGAATTTTTATATCAGAATTTTAATACATATTAGAATTTTATATCAGAATTTTAATACATATTAGAATTTTTATATCAGAATTTTAATGTTAGAATTTTTATATGAGAATTTTAATATTCGAATTTTTACCTCAGAATTAGTATATTAGAATTCAAATTTAAATGGTTATTAAATTTTAATAAAATCAGTGTTCTCATAGCAACATTGATACTTGTGAAATTTCGACTCGTAGAAATTTCCACAACCATATCATCATCAAAAAACATGTTGCAACTCGCGATCGCCTGACTTATCGGGAAAAATCATGATGCGGTTTGAAGTTCATTCACATCTAGCAACCTTGAATTTTTTTCAAGCAAGCGGTGCGGTGCGCTCTAACACCAACGTTTTGCCAAATGTTAAATTTAGAAGCCAAATCTCTTTAGTTACCCCAAAAACATTTATCCTATCGGTATTTATCCCGAACATTTTAATTCGAAAAAAGACCTTGTGAATTTCGTATGAAATCGGGGTAACTTCGAAAATGGGGTAATTTCGAAATTTGGGTTAATTCAAAATCGGGATAACTTCAAAATCGGAATAACGTCGAAATCGGGATAACTTCAAAATCGAGATAACTTCAAAATCAGGGTAAATTCTAAATCAGGGTAAATTCTAAATCAGGGTAAATTCTAAATCAGGGTAAATTCTAAATCAGGGTAAATTCTAAATCAGGGTAAATTCTAAATCAGGGTAAATTCTAAATCAGGGTATATTCTAAATCAGGGTAAATTCCAAATTGGGGCAAATTTAAACACTGGGTAAATTTTTATTACGTAAATGCTAACTCCGGGTAAATTCGAAATTATCTTATCAACTCGTCCCGACCTAGAAAAACGGCGCACTTAACCGGGTTTCCGTTTTCGCAAATAAATTACAGAAAATTAAACAAAATTGTGATGCAATTTTTAATCAAAGTAAATGACTCACCCGAACAGGGAATTTTTCTTATCGGCTTGTTTGAGGAAGATAAGCTCAGTGTGCTACATTCTAATTATAAAGTTAAAAAAAAAATAATTAAAAACATCATCACCTGATCAGTGCTGTTATTTTCACTCTCGACTGTTCTTAGAAGTGCCGATTTATAAATTAGAATTGATTATCATCGGTAATTTCTAAAGTAGCATTGACTAATTTATTTGATTATTTCATCATTAGTATTTTATTATAAAAGTATTTATGTTATTATTTAATGTTACTATTTAATATTACGATTTAATATTACTATTTAATATTACGATTTAATATTACTATTTAATATTACGATTTAATATTACTATTTAATATTACGATTTAATATTACTATTTAATATTACGATTTAATATTACTATTTAATATTAATATTTAATATTACGATTTAATATTAAATTAAGTAAATATTATAATTTAATATTAAATGAAGAATATTATAATTTATTATTAAATGAAGTAAATATTATAATTTATTATTAAATTAAGTAAATATTATAATTTATTATTAAATTAAGTAAATATTACAATTTATTATCAAATTAAGTAAATATTAAATTATTCCATCAGATACCGCGATAATTATCGCGATCAATCAACTTTATGCCCACTCTGATCTTTTTCCTGGACTATGTGCGTGCAGACGCAGGAAAGGGTGAAAAAAACAAACAAATCCGTTCTATCATTAATTTCCCTTTCTTTCCGTATCCGAACGGACAAACGACGTCATTTGTGAAATTAATAAACCGTTTAGGACGAAATATGTGCCGTATAAGCTGTAAAGGGGAAAAACACACATGGAAAAATAGGGACATAACAATAAGAAACGGAATTACGAGCGCGGGTCACTCGAATTTTTTCAGGCGGTAAACACGCTTAGCAACCCTTAAAAAAAAGTTGCCAACTTTTGGCCGACCTTATTAACTTGTTATATACAGGATTTTGTTATATGGGATAGGATAAGGATAGAATATTACAGGTTTTGATAGGATAGAACAGAATAGGATAGGATAGGATATATTAATTAGTGTTCGTCGAAGTCGTTAAGTTAACTTTGTTGTGTAGTTCGCTGGAGTACGTGAAAATTCCATTTCCAATAGTGAGGCGAGCCTTAAAAGCGACCATTCGAACTCGTTTCACAAGTCCATTACGTACTTATTAAACATCAATTACAAGACTGGCAAAATAATAGTCCTCTCAATAAAAACAAAATTAGCCGCACAAAAACAGGCAATCAGCCGAGGTAATTTATACTCTGAACTGATTTTTCAAACTTTTTTTCGGCCGCCTCGGCTCCGGGACATAACTATTACCTTCTCTCACAATATTACTGTTTAATGTACGTACTTGAAATCGGCGCTCGTTTTTTCCTTATTCACTCTAGCGGGGCAATTACGTAAAAACTTTCGATTTATTCTTAACAACGTGCATTTACGATAATTGGTGCATAAAAAAATCAAATTACAATGGAGACTAGGATAACACAATAATTATTGCTGATACCCAAGATAAGCGCTTTTCGAGGTGATTGTTCTAAATGGGACATGGCAACACACGATGTTGATACGGGCGCAGCTTTTCGAATAATTTTCGCTTTAATTAATTTTTTTTATTCACTTATTTATTTATTTACTTGTTTATTTATTCACTGATTTATTTATTCACTTGTTTATTTATTCACTTATCTATTTATTCACTTGTTTATTTATTCACTTGTTTATTTATTCACTTGTTTATTTATTCACTTGTTTATTTATTCACTTATTTATTTATTCACTTATTTATTTTATTAGAGAATTTGTGATTGTTACATCTAGTTACAATTTGTCAACAATTACGACACTATTACTATTATACGATTACTATTAGACGATTACTAGTATACGATTACTATTAGACGATTACTATTATACGATTACTATTAGACGATTACTATTATACGATTACTATTAGACGATTACTATTAGACGATTACTATTAGACGATTACTATTTGACGGTTACTATTCGACGATTACTATTAGACGATTACTATTAGACGATTACTATTAGATTATTCTACTATACTACATGTTCTGTCGCTCTATTACTATTGCACTATTACATAAATAATCACTTTGGCACAACAAAATTCGCTGTAATTGCGTTAGAGCTCACCTCCAAGAATATGCAAATAATTTCGCGATAAATCAAGCAATTTGAATTTCTCTAACCGGCTGTAATTATCCACGCCAGCTTGCGCGCAAAATAATTACTAAATAAAATGCCCAAGTTACAAAACACTGATCGCTATTTGAATTTACAAGAGAGCATTATTTAAATGCTGTTTGCTTGATATGCTTCTACTATAGGTATGTCAGTTTTTTCAGGGTTATAGCGAAAATTGTGAAAATCTGATGAAATCCGAAAAATCCTGTAGATTTTCAAGTATAATCGTAATTTATCCTGAATAATCCTGATTTATTCTGAATAATCATAATCTATCCTGAATAATCATAATTTATCCTGAATAATCATAATTTATCCTGAATAATCATAATTTATCCTGAATAATCATAAATGTTGAAATAAATAGACAATATAGCGACGTTGAAAATCCAACACAAAACTTGGCACAGGTACGCGAGTAGGACGTCACAGATGGATGAAGAAATCATAAATGCAGGCGACACCACGTTTATGTTTATTTACAACACAATTACCAGTTTATGTATTCATAAGATGCGGAATTCAGGCACAGCACATATCAACAGACCTTGTAGGCTAGAAAATACGGAAATAAATATTAATGGGGGGCTGAATCCGGCTGAAATCGACCAGTCGCTCTTACGCAATTAACTTTTCTTTATCTAGCTCTTATATTACTCTAGTTATTTTTTTTGAACAAAAACGTTTTGCCAATTTGGCCCAAAGAAACAAATTCATTATTTCGTTATTAAAAAATTCTGCAATCACTTAATTTTTTCTGTAATCACTTAATTTTTCTGTAATCACTTAATTCTTCTGTAATCACTTAATTTTTCTGTAATCACTTAATTTTTTTGAGAATTGAGCGAACTTGCGATGAGTTGACGAGTGAACTAGCGAATAAACCAGCGAATCAACTACCTACTCATTAAATTATAACCAATGAGTAAAGTAATAGGTAAACTATTGAGTAATCTAGTGAGCGAGTTAGTGAGCTAGCGACTAATCGAGTACTGAGTAATCTAGCAAGCCAGCGAACAAGTGAACAAGCGAGCGAGCGAGCGAGTCGACGGTTGAGCGAGCGAGTCGACGGGCGAGCGAGTTAACAAGTGGGCGAGTCAACGAGCGAGCGAATCAACGAGCGAGCGAATCAACAAGTGAGCGAGTCAACGAGTGAGCGTGTCAACGAGCGAGCGAGTCAACGAGCGAGCGAGTCAACAAGCGAGCGAGTCAACGAGCGAGCGAGCGACCATGCGACTAAGATCCAATTAGCGTGGGCAGCCAAGCAATGAGGAAAAAAGCGTCGAGAACGTGATCGAAACTAGTTGTCGGCTATTTTCCTTTTTCGTTGCATTCGTAATGTGCGGCAGATAGAATAATTCAAAACACAGCCCGATTAGAAATAGAACGAAGGTCAGAAATGAACGTTTGGTTACATTACGTCTCCACATGCTCAAGTTCCGGACTCGCTTTATAAAGGTCAAGCAGCGCGCAAAAAATTTTACGAACGCTCCTGTAACTAGGCGTGTTGGGTCTTGTGCACGGCGAGCTTCAACCTGCGTATCTCAAACATTCACCGATAAATTATAGTAGTTCCAAACATTTAATTATAACTTACTTTCAACCATAAACAGTCAGCAACAAACATTCGACAATAAACATTTGATAACAAACATTTAACCATAAACATTCAACAAGAAGCATTCAAGAATAAACATACAACAATAAACATTCAATAATAAACATTCAACAATAAACATTCAGCAATAAACATTCATCAATAAACATTCAACAATAAACATTCAACAATAAACATTCAGCAATAAACATTCATCAATAAACATTCAACAATAAACATTCAACAATAAACATTCAACAATAAACATTCAGCAATAAACATTCAACAATAAACATTCAACAATAAACATTCAACAATAAACATTCAACAATAAATGTTCAACGATAAACGTTCAAAGAAAAATGACTTCGCTAGACGTTTTTTGTTTCTCAGTTTTTCATTCGCGAATTTCTGTCTCTTCGGGAAGGTGTAAGAAAAAAACGTGCATCGCAGTGGTTTGAGGTCGCTGCTTGAATTTTGAACAGCTGATCCAAGGAGGCTGTCGCCATGACACGGGTTCCGCACCACGTGACCCGAATACGTCAGTCAGCTGTTCGGGAAAGAGGAAAAGAACGGCCTACTTGATATTCATATGTGCGCCGCGTACAAATCGAATGAGACCGTTCCTGATTTGTAAAGTTTTCTGCTTATTTTTTCGCCGTTTCTTATTTTCTCTCTTGTAGCTACTTATTTTCCTTTTAGTTGTTTTGCTTTTACTTGTTTTTTTTACTTGTTTTTCTTTTACTTATTTTTCTTTTACTTGTTTTTCTTTTACTTGTTTTTCTTTTACTTGTTTTTCTTGTACTTGCTTTTATTTGACTTGCTTTTATTTGACTTTGTTTTATTTTACTTATTCCTCTTTTACTTGTTTTTTTTTGTTTTTATTTCGTTCTCTCAATTATTTTTTCCTTTGCTTAGTTTTTTTCTAGTTACTTTTTCTTCTATTTATTTTCACCTACTTTTTTTCTCTCATCTATTTATATTCTAATCTACACATATGCTCTCATCTACCAGTTTTCCTAAATTTAGTTATTTCTGTTATGCATAGTAGCTATTTCGTTTTATTCCGTTTTATCCCATTCACATTCAGCCGAAGAGCCACTTACTCATTCTCTGATGATTGAGAACGGCGGCTAGGAAACGACCAATTTTAATCAGCTCTTAACTAGAAACGGAGCTAATTGGGACTTAGCACGAAAAATGGCGCTTATAAGGCAATTTTTCGGAATTGTCACGCCAACCAAATTCGGTTCAACGAAATGTGTGCTCCTCCAATTAGTCCGTAACTCATTCATTAGCGCTTAACAGAACCATCATCTATTTTTAAAAAGTCGGTGCGTAATGGACTTTCTGTGTTTTCCTCAATGGGCTTTCTCATTATTACAAGTCATCCTTTTGGTTTGCAAAAGTTTGTAATCTGCATTGGAAAGGACGCAATTTGTGTCTTTTGACCATTGATAGTTCTTACTTCATAGAGCATAGGTGCTTAGGCATATAGAAATTAGTCCCTATATGAATTAGTCCCTGTATGAATTAGTCCCTGTCTGAATTAGTCCCTGTCTGAATTAGTCCCTACCTGAATTAGTCCCATCTGTTAGCGGCCATGAACATTGCCACCAGTTCTTTTGATGAATATTCATGGTGACACTTTTAGAACATCCTTGTGAGCTATATTTTCGGTTCCAAGGCCACTGAGCCCATAGTTTATCTATTCGAACGAACGAACGGATGACTGCCTGCTCGATAAAGCCCAAAGTTTGTAAACAAAAAACGTGTACCACCTGCTTCGGTCGATTCTCCACGTGAACGTCTTTTCCCCCACGGTTTTGTACCATTTTTAAATTTAGATCTAGTCGCACAGCCTCGGCCTTCTGGATGTAATAAACTACTTTATTCTAGCAGGTCATTAGTAGTACCATATGTATTGTACACAATTTACTATACATATATTAATCGTTACTGTAATATAGTAATAGTATAGTAATATAGTATAGTAATAGTATAGTAATATATTATAGTAATAGTATAGTAATATTAGTAGTTCATATAATATGAACAAGTATTAATTTCCCAACTTCCTTAACCACCACACTAAAAGCCTAGGCGATTTTTGAACCGTGCACTATCCACGCATGGCATGGAACGTAGAGTGAGTCTAGTGGATTATAAAATCAGCTGACAGAGGTGTTTGTTCTGTTCAAGGTTACATTTGTGACTCAGTTATAGAGCGACTCTAATAAACTCGTCGACTCTCACTACGCCTGCGGTCGTCAAAATGTCCCGCTTGCGCGCCATCGTATCGTTTTCTTCATTTCTTTTCCTATTTATTCCTTTTATTAATATTTTTTTTCTCATGCTACCTTTTATTTTTTTTTTTTCTTATTATTCCTTTTATTATTATTTTTTTCTTATTATTCCTTTTATTATTTTTTTTTCTTATTATTCCTTTTATTATTATTTTTTCTTATTATTCCTTTTATTATTATTATTTTCTTATTATTCCCCTTATTATTATCATTATTTTTCTTATTATTCCTTTTAGTACTAATCCGTCTACTATAACATCTATCCGTTTATCGTTTGCCGGGCTTAATAATTCATAATCATAATAATCCACAATCATAATAACCCACCTCAGCCTGAGGAGCAACTCAGCAAGTATCGCATCATATCTATTAAAAGCAGTACATAATTAAAGCAACATCTGATAAAGACGCTCCAAGGTTATCGGAACCTTTGTTCGCTCGTTATCAAAACTTTCATGTCTGAGCAGACTGCACGTCCACTGAGTATCCGAGTTGGTAGCGCGTTATTAGCAATTTTAATGCTATCTGTGTTGGAAAGGATTGGACTTTTCCAACCTTGAATCGCATCTAGGAGGCGCGACGGAGATGTTTTTCGAACAAATGAGTAACGAGCATCTGGTTTGAAAAATTAAAACGGTTTATAGAACTAAAATGGTTTACAAAACTAAAATCTAGTATAAAAAAAACTATGTTCGTTAAAGGAACTATCTTCGTTAAAAGAATTATCTTGGTTAAAAGAACTATCATTGGTTAAAAGAACTAGCATTGGTTAAAAGAACTATCTTGGTTAAAAGAACTATCTTCGTTAAAAGAACTATCTTCGTTAAAAGAATTATCTTGGTTAAAAGAACTATCATTGGTTAAAAGAACTATCATTGGTTAAAAGAACTATCTTCGTTAAAAGAACTATCTTCGTTAAAAGAACTATTTTCTTCTCTGTCATATTATTAATTTTATATAGTGTTTAATAGTGATAATAACGCTTAATAACAACGAATGATCCATCAAG
>JAWQRP010005376.1:0-10753 GCA_033557875.1 Quadriops clusia
ACATGGGAATAAGTATACGTGTACATGGCAATAAGTATATGTGTACATGGTAATAAATATATGTGTACATGGCTGCCCGTGATTTTTCACGGGCATTAACTAGTTAAAATATAAAATACAAACTTGGATTAAAAGTTTTTGAAAAAATAGTACCAACTAGGATAATAGTAAACTTCCAATTACTTGGTAGATAATCCGCAATATTGTAATCCTACATAACCACGTGCGCCGACAACAACATCCGCCCTAAAGACAGGATTAATCACTGTCATTTATCAGCAATGGCTGGAATCGCACGCATCTAAATAACTAAATTGACATTTATTTTAATAAATTGCAATTGGAAGGATATTGAACGGTTCAATATTTTAGCTTGTTAACCTTCCTTTGTCGAATACGATCCAACGTCGGAGTTGAATCCAATCACATATCGGTCGTGCAGGCCGTAGTAACACCTCTGCGTCGATAATTATACGTTGGCGCGCTAGTTAGCAATCATATTTATGGTTCCCAGCCCATATTAGTGCGTTAATACTTCTCAGATATTAATAGCTGCACAATTTTTAATGCCGGCCGGCTCGGTACCACTCTAAAGTACTCATGCTCAGCCCTCCTGGCAAACAAACGCATCACAGCAAACATTCCCGAGGATTTTATAGCGAAATGGCCATAAAATTCCTTGCATGTATTAAAATATCTTATACTTTATAGGTAAAGGATTGCAGAAATAAATGTCGTAAATTTCTTTCCACCAACGCTGTTTTTATTTATTAATGATTACAAGAAGAAAAATATACCTAGTAACAAATTGTTTGAAGTTTATATTATCCGGTATTTCTTGAATTTATTTCCTAACTCATGCAAATACTTTCGATGGACTGTCTTCCTTGTTTAGACCCTATTAATAATAAATGCTCTATAAATAAGACTGCAAATGAAAACACCAATTCCAGTAGTAGAAATCGGTGTCAAATTGAGATATGACACAGCCGTCGTAAAATATTTTAGCGTGTCAATGATAAAGCAATCGCATATTAAATTCGCGCCTTGGCTGTATAAATATTTATTTCTATTCCATATATTGATATGCAAATGGCGGACGTAATATTACACAAATGACCGTTGAAAATCATCTCGATGCCGATGTATTAAACATTTGCAAGTACATTAAGAAGATTACCATTTAAATCGAATTTAGCCTTGCGTTATTGAGACTTAAATTAGAATAAAGTGCACAAGGTGGCATCTGAAAGGAACGCGGAGGAAAGAAAAACTTGCAAGCTATGAAACACAAGTTGTTTATGGAGTATAAGATGACAAACATAAATCTTTTGTGTTCTAAAACAATTGCGAATTCAATTTCAGACTTAACTTAATACCGACTTTGTTTGAGTGTAACTGATATATAGTAAATGGAAATGTTGACTGGCAAAAAGGTAATGTGAGAAAAAACAAACGGTTTCTTTTCTCTTAGACCGTAAAGTATGGTGAAACGGTCCGGTAAAAAGGGTTGTGATGAAGTTTTATCAATCAAATTAAATTTCGCAAGTCACGCCGGTATTTTTATACCCTTTAGCTCAGTACGTGGGTGTCCAATATCAGAAAATACCATTTCACAGTTGTTTTAGCTGCATCCGAGACCGATCAAACGTTCCACTCTAAATTTCGCATTTAAGGATAACTAATACGAACGATTAGGTGTAGTTAATTGACCTTATTAATTTGGAGCACAGTCACTTTTTGCCGCGTAAAAAAGTAAAATGCACCTGAATGGAGGCGAAATGTTTGTGAATGAAGGTTTTGAGGTAATAGTGGATCACACCGGATGTTCTCATATAGAAGTTCTTAATTTTAATTCGATACCAAAAAATTACGTACTTATTACAAGCGCAGTCGGTGCTGAAAAAATCTCCAATTTAACATGTTAAAGGTCTATTGACTTGATGAGAATAAGAGCAATTTAATGAAATGTACCGGTAGTAATTGATTTTTCTTTTATAAAAGGATTTCTTTCAAAATTAATTGATTTCCTGTCGCACTTTTTGGGTTAAATTAATGTTTTGTGTGTACTTATGAGATGGATGATAGCTAAATTTAACTACAAAAGTGTTACTAAACGTTTAATTCCCTCCGCGGCATTCACTTAATATGTTGATCGAGAAGATAAGTTCATTTTCTAATTATGTTAACTTTGTCGAACTACAAATGGGAGGATCATTAATTTTTAAATAACTTTGAACACGTGTTCGTATGCACGCAGGAGAATGGTAGGGTGGTTGCTGGCAATGATTACATACGTTCGTTTATAATTTAATTGCCGCATATATATCTGCGACTTATAACAAAAAATAATGTAATGTTTATATCTATTTATGCAATATTTCAGACTTCCATTTAGGTGCAAATCAATATTAATCGCATTATAAATGTATAAATGGTTTGGTAAATGTATAAATGGTTTGGGTGACGAAAATTATTTTAGGATTTCTACGAAAAGAAACGGGCATTAAGATCGAACTTTTCTCGTTGGAAGTAGAAACCGATAAATTGTCGGCAACCTTTCATTGACAGAAGTACATCACTTGAATACTTCGATTGCATGACTGCCGCAAAGAGCATGATCTAGTCGGATCGAATCATCTCCAGTCGCTACAGGCAGCGATCAAACAGTTTATGGGTGCTTGCGATCGAAATGTAGATTGTCATTCTATAGTTCGATGACTACAAGAGCAGCCAGAGAATAATACATTGGCGTTTATTTTTAGACTGATCAATTTTGTGATCATACAATACTTTAGGTAAAACTAAACCTCAGCTGCAAACCCAAGAATTGCACTAGAAGCTAATAGAAAAACACATCAGTTTCTTTTAATTTTTATCTTATTAATAAATTACGATCAATTAGTTTGTTAAAATGGTTGATCATGAATGTCCCACATTTCCTACAATTTTTTCAGCTGCATTAATTCAACTTTGAAATACTTTAAGACGATTAGTCAGTATTATCTAAAATTCAAAGGTCGTTGCAGATAGCATCTGAACTGTCAATCTGTAAATGGTTTTTGTTCGACTAAAACGAAGCACGTGAGTATTGTAACATCCTCGTGACTGAAAGAAACACAATGTACAATAATATATCATTTCGCTCTTACGATAGGAGCTTATGCAACATAATCGAAGGCTATACACTTCATGAAACTTCATTATTACCTACTATTTATTCGATAATGGTGTAATTTCCAAAATTGCAATATCACTATCTACCTTACAGCCTAAAAGAAATATAAGAATAAAATATCCATCACAACGTACTTCATGCAAAGCGTTATAAAATTATAGTGCATAGTTGGAAATCTCGTTGTTATGATCTTTGGTAAATTTCTGCAATTTCCACTCTACACATTGGATTATCCGCACAAATGCTGCATTTAGTTATTTACAAGAAATGATAGGAATGGCATGTGATATAACGCGTAATTTATGGCATTCTTCCTGATGATAAATAATTGTTCAAACGCCTCAGCTACAATCCGAACGAATAACAGCTATAACATTTATAGCACTTAATTACTGACTTCACACCACACGCCATGTTCCACTCTTTTCCCTGTTCATAAATACGTGACATATATTGTTGTGCAATTGTCTGATCAAATTTCACGTTAGCACACGTTAAGAGTCGGATGGACTAATAAATATCAACCGATCCCGTAAGTATTTATGCAAGCAGTCGAACTTGTATCGAGATTTACGGCTAAAAGTGGGTGATTAGCGATCGGCTTATTATTGTGGGTGGTCAATACTTATTGCTCATGGGTCTCTCGATTACGAGTTACTTATTGCTTTTCGATAGTTCAACCAAAGGATATATATTTTCTCACTACCTACTAAATGCTGAACTTTCTGGGTACATCTGGCGAATATCTTGCTGGAAGTTATTTATTACCACAACACTGGCAAGGTATTTAAAAGCAAAATTCCCTTAGCCTATCTGAGGGAAACTGAAGAAAAATCAACAAACTTTGCGGTACTTAAAGTAGACATGGCAATTATATACCAATTAATTATGTTTTAAATAAAAAGGAAAATGTTCTTGCCTTATTTTTAGCTTCACCTACCGACACTGAAACTTATCAAGCGGAAAACAATTAATAGGCTACCTTACACGTTTGCTAATAAGAATGATCCGTAACTAATGCCCAGTTTCCTGTCACATAACCGTGATGGGTAAGCTTTCGCCACTGCAACAAATTAAAAATTTACGTTAGATTTGACGACAATAAACAATGAAGATGGCTTCTGCAATTCGGACACTTTTTCGTCATATCATTGAAAGGAAACGTTACGACACACCTGGCGCTGCACAATAGTTGGCAGCGAACATTTAATTCTATTGATTACCGTCATTTCTTGTATAAACATAACAATGTTCTTATAACATCGTTACACACTACACAACGGCCGCCTATCGTTAGAATCTACGAAAGAAACGAAATTACGAAGTGTGGATATGACTTGCGCATTCTCGCACTTGCACTGTTTTTCTGGAGAACAGTTGGTGTTTCTGGATGTACGTAATTTTGCAATATGAAGTATTATCAAGTTTTTTAATCAAAAGCGAAAGTAATTACACCTAGTCGGCATTAGGAGAATATGAAATGAATTAAGAAAACAAAAAACTTTTTAACAGTAGGTAAATAAGCTTCGTAAATTTAGCGAAAAACGAAACAGGTAGGTATGCCTAATTGAAACTGAAAGTTCCTATGGTGGAATATGATATGCTAAAGTTTTTTATTAATTTTTTTAATATGGTGACTGTGTTTCAGATCTACGGATAATGCACTTACTTGTGTACTATGTATAGTCCTTTGCGCAATATTAAAAGTACTCTATTGTAGTCCACATGACAAAAAGAATACAAGCCTAATGTAGTAAAGAGACTTTTACAGAGTGCTATATGATCGATGAGATTAAAAGCTTGTCACTCGTTATGTTCAAATAGCGAAGGTAAAATTTATCTATTGTGGCCTTATCAGGAGCCACCATCATAACACCGTAAGATCACACAAGACGTGTCAATTAAGAATTCCTTATGGCATCGGCAGCAACAAAACGTAGTGACGGGCAGTTTTAAGATGGTGATGGTGATTTTATTTTGAGCTAATATGTACGCTCAACGGAATATAATAGCCTCAATTAATCCTCTAGTAATTTATATATCTGCATTATGCCAGTTGTCAATGTATGTCATCGGAAATAACGATTATTATTTTTGATGTCATAATTTGCAGAAGAATAATGTAAATTGCAATGTAATAAATTCAGTGAACTAATTTGTAGAATAAAGATGAATTTACATAATAACTTGTTTCCTTGCAGACTTACTGTCGCATAAATCAAATATCTAAGTGCAAGCACACTGGGTGTATGTGAGTTGCACCGCGCTGCAAGATCACTGAACTTACATAATTGTTTTTATCAGTCTTGAATTATTATTGTTACTGCATGAAAGCTGTTATACAACCACTTAAATAATAAAGGAAAAAATAGGTGTCGGTGCCTCACGTGCAGGATTAAAACATGTCTGATGCAATTTTGAAGAGTAGGCACTTCAATGCAACAAACATTTTTATATTAGTATTTTCGTAAAAAAAAAGATCTAACTAGATAAAGTAATGAATGAAATTAATTAAATAGAATTATATTGCCAACTTTTTCTTTTCATTTCAGGGGTACAATCAGGAAGATCGGCTTAAATGAAAGGAAACTAGATTAAGGTTAAACGATACTACACATTTAATAGCAAATAAATAAATCGGTAAATACTACTATAAAAGCTGTGATAATTAAGTTTCCCATCGTCGATTCACGAGTTAAAAGGTTTTATGAGAGCCGCTTAAATTAGCTTTAACCTATTAGAGTTAGCTTTATACTGCGTTTAGCATCCTAGGCGCTGAGTCAGGGCTTATAACGATTATTGCTTCGAAACCATTCACTGTAAGGACAATTATTTCAAATTTTAAAATATTCCTTTTCTAAATTATTATAAAATATAAATAATATTTGAAATGTGTTGTATTTTTATAACTTGATTTTCTATTAAAAAGTACACTTATTACGGTTTTGGTTTGATGGACAGACAGGAAGAGGGTTGGGTTCGAACTGGAAATGGGTTGTAGGAAGCCACTACTCCAAGCGTGCCTACTCTGTAGACAGAAAAGCAATTCTACAGTAGTTTCCTTAATTAAAATAAAATAAAACTTGATTTATAACCAAACACATTATTATGTGAATAGCCGTAGGAAACAGGGGAATGTATGTGTAACACATTGAAAGGTCAGTGATCATTTTTAAAGTTAATTAATAAAAAATAAATCATAAAACAAACATCAAGTACAATAGATCAAAAATGATATTTATTCGTCGCAATACAATCGCCCATCGGTGAGTTAACAACTATTTAACAGCTCTAACTAGCCATCAGAGTTGTAATTGCCCGATAACATACAAATTGACAGGTACATATAGAGATATCTGTTTAAAAATGCACCAATATATGATTGCAGCGAGGACATGTACACCTAACGTATAGATGTACTGGCTGGTGCGGCTCCGAAGAGCAGTGATAAACTGCAATATTATGTTGGTAAAAGCGCCGCGTGGTGTTTGATCAGATAAATTAGTTGCTAGTTGGGTTTTTGACCGTGTGGATCGATAAATGGATTATGGATGTATTATTGCAAGTATAATGTTCTTTTGTGCGACCGAGGATAAAAACTCACAAGGAAGGCTGGAAGGTCAAATTCTGATAATTCCCGCGTGGATCAGATCATGTGTTCCAATGAACGTAGGTACATGTTCACTTTGAAAGAGTTTACCTTTGCACCTTTCCACATAAGGAGCATTCTACGTTTTATTCTTTACTTGTTGAAAGGTATAGGAAAATAGCAGATAAATTTGGAACTCTATATGGTATATTTATATATAAATATAGACACTATTAAGCTATTGATTAATTTTAGAGCCTTTAGTATTGCGACTGTTATGTAATGATAACAATATATAGGTTCTTCGCTAGTGTGTGAACACCAAATTAATTAAAAATCATCTAATAGATTTTAGACAAAACAAGTAAAATCAAAATAAGGTAACACATTAGTAAATAATATGGTTGAATAGATAATAATAAATAGGACAATCTAATACTCGCAATTAAATAAACATTAACTAGATAAATGTTTTCAAAATATGTAAAAATAGTATAAAAGAAATAAAACTACCACTGTGCTCAATATAGTTAAATAGAGAATAGCTAAGATATGTTCATACTGCTCACGGTAAAAAAAATAAATGTTAAATAACAGGGCCACCGAATTAACGCCAATTATGAGAACGCAACCCACGCAATGAGAATTCTAATTCTTGGTTAAGAAATTCCAAAGAGAATACGTCCAAACCTTGCTATATCAGGTATAATTATGGGTAAAAATAGATTAAGCGCGGGGACAAATTAAAATTTGAAAGTGACGCCAAGCTCTACAAAACATACAAAGCAGTATATCAACGCAACCGGATAAAGAAAATAAAAACATCAAATAAAAATGAAAGAATCTTGCCAACCGATCAACTTGCCAAGTGAAAATCTAATATATCTAGACAGCACTGAATATCCAATTCAATCATCAGAATATGCAGCTGCCTATTAAACCAACGATCTTCTGGTTATGAGGTTTTCGGTAGGCATGAGATGAGCCTGCTCCTAAGGACATCCAATTATTCAACAATCGAAAACTTACCGAACCAAGGCACGATACAAATACTTGATTAAACCAGTAATTTAGATCAATTTACATCAACTCCAAATAAACTTTGTGGTAAATACTGCAAAGAACAATTTCACACAATTTAAGTACTACTATTTGAAGTCAGGTAAAAAAAAGCAATTATTCAATATGCTACCTGTGAGAACTCTTCTGTTTCAGAATAATTTCAACCTTATTGGCGATGAGCATAGAGCTAGAGGATGCAGTGTTAAGGTGCCACACCGGATGTGGACCCAGGTAGCTCATGCAACCGCAGCGCTACGTGGGCCGCCGGCAAACTAAAGCCGTTTAATGTCCGGATTTAAGAGTTTTTATGACAGATTGCTTTTGTCTGACGAATACAGTTGCGCTTGCCTTATTATATGAAATAGTCAAAGATCTAGTAGATTAAGCAATCGAGAATCGTTTAAATTGGATCTGGACCTTATTAGACTCAAACTACCCATCATATTTATATATTTTCTTGTTGTAGATGATCCTACATCCTTAAATGATATAGAATACCGATAATAATAAAAAGAACAATTTGGCAAAAAAATTGACAAATCTGGGAGAGCAAGCATATAGCAACTAAAATGAAGAAGATTTCCTGCACCTTTTTGGTTTCATACGTCTTCAAGTTTTGTTTGCCTATTTTATGTTATTACTGCCATGACTATTCAGACGCCTGTCTAAATGGCACAGAAGTTGCTTTAGAAGTAATAAACTGCGGCTCCAGAGAAGCCGAATTAAAAATGATAGAAGCTTTCGATGACGTTTTTAAAGGTACCATTTCAATTGAAGAAACAGCCTGTTTGCTAGCAATTTTCAAGGAATCCCAAATGATGGGAAAGAAACGACTTATTCGAGGATGTTTCACGTTGGAAGATGGTCAAGACGCATGCACAAAATATTCTGTACGCTGTGAAACGTGCAAAACAGATAAATGCAACAATAGAGTAGTTGTTTCGAAGGCAACAAGTATCATGAACGAAATAAATTGTCTTTCTGCGATTAGTTTCATGTTAGTTATGATTCCTGCTAGTAAATTTTTGGAAATTTATAATATGACAAAGCTTTTATTATGTTAAATTATATAGTATATATACTAGCAAACCCGCCCGTTCTATGAATGGAGTTAGAATAAATAGTCTTTTTAAAAGGGGCGAGTGTGAAATATACAGGGAGACAATGGAAAAGAGATGAAGACATTGTTAGAAGGAGAAGAATATCTGTGCCTGTTTTAAAACAAATTACATATTTTATTTTCTTCATCTTAACTATCTCCATCCCTTTCCCGTTTCGCTCCATCTCGTCCCGTCCCGTACCATTCCTTTAATTTAATTTTTATTGTTTTTAAATTTTATTTTACTTTATTAAAAGATATTTCATTTCATTTCATTTTCAGTTCTCGTTTCTGGTTCAATTCCCTTTCCCAACCTAATTCCCCGTACTATCCCGTACCCTTCCTTTATTTCATTTTAATTTATGCTATTTATAAAAGTTGTCGCGTAATGCAATAACAGCGCGACGGTAGTTGAGGTCCAAATGCAGAAAAAAATATATTGAGTATATGCGATAAGCACAGCTTGTATTTATTTTCAACTGTAGAATCACGTAAGATGGATACAGGTTATGTTAAAGCGCAATCTGACAATCTAACAAAAGCAAATCCCGTGTGATTCTTCTCTTTTTTGAGTAATAATCCGGATTTTACTGGTAAAAAAATAAGGGGTTCCAAAGCATAAAGTGAATTATGAACCTGAAATACAACGCCTAAAACACTTTGCATACGCAACTTTGAATCGAGACTTGAAATAAGTGGAATTTCTGAAAAAAAATTAAACCATAATTACTCTTATTCAACTTCTTTTACAGATTAAAGTCAAAAAATTCAGTGCATGTTTCCCATTACCAGAGGCTAATACTGCCTAGTGGTGGTGAGAAATTAAAAAAATAAGAAGAAGACGTATCTGTCAGTTTTTTTGTTATGTTGAGAGAATTTGTAACTACCCGTCAAACTGACGTATTAATGCACTGAAAGTTATCAAAATTGAATTGTTCGAGATAAAAGGGGTCAGTAGTTATATGGCCTTCTCAGAAGTGGAATGGCACAACTTTGATGTTTTCGAACTCTCCAAAGAGCAGGGAAAATTTCATCTCAGAGCAATGATTTGTAATTGTTAGTGAAAGTTTTTGGTTTCCGTTTAGCGCCGTTACGGTCAGAATTCAGTTGAAGATTGTGTAGAGGAACAAAGCAACGATGTCGGTAAGTTGATTACCTTCAAATGCGGTTCGAAGCAATCCTCTTTTTAGTTTTCGTCCCCGTTCTCGAGTTAACCGATAATCTGAATTAAGAAATTATTTACATACTAGACGGGAGCCCGATTTTTGCAAATCGGATGATGCTAGAACGTGTGCGATTCTCAATTGACCTCTTACAAATAATTTTTTTAAAGATTGTGAAGTTGAGGAATTGACCTGTCTTATAGAAGAAATGTTTTTAAAATCAAGTAACTCTAAGCAACGCCAAATACTGTTTAACATCTTGATTTTTGACACTGTCACAAATGACATATTTACCTAACCTAATTTTGTACTATTCAAGGCCGTGGCCGACGGTGACGCGCCGCCGAATTTTAAGTTTCTTGATTTTGACGTTATCACAAATGACATTTAATTGATATAATTAACCTAACTTCCAAAGCTTTTACCGACGGAGCGCCGACATTTTGGGTAATTGAGAAATAAGCCGACGTTAAATAAACGAGTTAACGCTGGGGTCTATGGTCATTTTCGCGCGCTAATTTTTTAGATTACAATATTAAAAATATGGAGTGGTCTCCACTCGACTTTCTCGCATATTTTTAAGTTGTACTAGACAAGATAAGACAGATTCACATTAGGATTCAGAGTGATTTTTTAATAATTTTGATATTATATACACATGC
>JAWQRP010005377.1:0-10752 GCA_033557875.1 Quadriops clusia
AAGATACAAATGCTGTAGTTCACTTATATAATCTTTCTTTCTATTTGCTTTGAGATCTTCACTAGGTCTGCAATCGATAACGAGACAAATTTCTTCTCACTGTAAATAACAATATGTTAAGTAAAAAAAAAAAAAAATAACGATAGTTTCCAAGGACTTACCTAAATAAAATATTACATTTCACCTATCAATAACCCTTTGTACAATGCTAAATCTCAAATAATAAACAAACACTATACATATACTTAGTAGATACATTTTAAGCGCTTCAAATATAAATTGCCCATATCAGTTTCGTCTAGTAAGTTGAGACTAAAATTGACATTTGAAGAAAAAAAAAATAAATAAAAAATTGGTTAAAAAAAAATTATCAACAAATATAGGTATGACATGTACGTAAAGGAATCGCACATTGAGGCGACTGCCATGTATTAGAAACACAGATAAGATATGCCTGTGAACATTTACAATTTCAAAAGTTATTATAATACACTATGTACACTATTATAAAGATATGTATGAGTAGTATTTTATTTTAAAAGTTGAGATAATTTCCCCTAATTTTTAACGCCATCTCTTGAATTTAGCATTCGGACAATATTTCTTGAAAATTTAAAACCATATCAAGAAACTTTATTTATATAAATAACTCTATATGCAATTCTACACGTACCTCTGGGAGTCGTTTTCTTTGTTATTATAAAATTATAAATAAATAAATTTTTTATTGCAAAAAAGGGCCTGAGAGGTACGTGTAGAATTGCAATTAGAAGCTTTTGGCGAAAAAATGGCGTTGATTGGTCTTATACTTTTCGAGAAATCCTGTCCAAAGTGTTTTGAATTGGTAAACAACGCTCTTCATGTTTGGTCAAGGAATATGCATCTACTGCGCATGTCCGCCACATTTATAAATGCAAGTGAACGCAACCAATGATATTCCTTCTCAGATGCCAACCAAAGAAATTAAATTCTTAGTAAATTCACCAATAATTCTTCCGCAACAGTTAGCAATTCCAAAAGCCCGAATTATTTTCGTTCACTTTACAGTAAACGTGGTTATGATTGACTTTACCTGTAGTGAACGCATCCGTTACCATAAGGTCGTGATGCCACTGACCGATCGTGATCATTTGAAATTTTTAATTCTTTTCTACACTTTTAATTTTCGGGGGAAATATACACTATAATAACCATTAAGTAACGTGGATAGTACAAGTTATTTAACAAAACTTTTGAATTGTTTTATGAACTCTTCAATTTATTTTTTAAATTTATTTTGGGTATTAAGGTCTGTTAGATAAATAAAATTATTTTAACATTCCCAACGTTTCGTTTTGTGGTTCTTAAACTTCTTCATGGTATATTTTAATAAAAAGTAAAGAGTTAGAAATTTCCTGTAAATAATATATATTCTTTATGATTGATTGATAATGACATGCAATATTCTTTTTCTTAAATTAGTTTATTTTAATAAAAGAAAGTATGGTGTCTTGCTGAAATTATTTAATGAATGCATTACGCGTTGCGACCACTTACTGTGGTCTTCTAAAGGTGCAAACAAAGTGTGGGATAGGAATATGTTCCTCTCTTCACTGATAAGTCAAATAACAGTTAAACACGAGACCACCGATGTTGATTTAGGAAGAGGGAAATTTCGAATAAAGAGACAGCTCAAAAATATACACAAATTGCATTTGAATTGTAGCTACACATTTACATAAAACAAAGGTGGGTACTACCTATATTACATCAAATAATCTTTCAAATGAGAACATTAGTAAACGTTTTTCTCAGTACTATAAAAATAAAAAAGTATTACTTATGTTTATGTTAAAAAACCTGTTTATAATCAATGAGGGTGTAAATTGTTTTATAGAGATTTTTATAGCATATATACCTATTCAATTTTAGAAGTTATTGTTATTTATCAAAATAAGTAAACAGTTTTTCGAACTACGTTTTCTTTTAAATTACTTCCCACAAATTGTACAGGAAAATGATTTTGACCTGTACGCGTGCGTAAATGAAGTATTAAATAATTGTTTTGTAGAGACTTTTCTCCAATTGTACAAAAAATCAATTTCTCGCCTGTATGTGTAAATGGTTTTTTTAAATGGGCGTTTGTAAAGAATGATTTTCTGAAAATTGTATAAGAAAATGGCTTTTATAAGCCTGTTCTACATAAAAAAAAGGAAAAAATTCGAATATATATATATCCACCCCAAAGATGAGTTTTTGTTTTATTATAGTTAAAGAGGTTTGTACACCCAAAAAGGTTGATCAATGGAATTGAAATAAAGTACGTCCTTGTTCGAAAAATGTTTATTGCGTGACATTGTGCGTTTCGGTTCTTAATTAGAGTCATCCTCTCGTACTGTGTCCAAATTCCTCAACGGAGGTACAATTAAACACAATTTCAATGATATTAATTACAAGCAAATATTACGTAAATCTATATATATTTACAAGTCCCTTTACAAATTACGTGTGTACAAGTGACTAATCACCAGCGTGGCTGCGTAAATGTTTCCTTAAAGTACTACTATCAGCATACGACTTTTTACATATTGTACAAGAGTACGGTTTCTCACCAGTATGCTGGCGTAAATGGATTTTTAAATTAAAATTTGTAATGAATGATTTTTCACAAATTGTGCACGAAAATGGTTTCTCACCGGTATGCTGGCGTAAATGGATTTTTAAATTAGAATTTGTAAAGCATGGCTTTTTACAAAATGTACAGGAGAACGGTTTCTCACCAGTATGCTGGCGTGAATGAATTTTCCAAGAAGATTGTCTAGAAAATGATTTTCCGCAAATTGTACAAGTAAATGGTTTCTCACCAGTATGCATGCGTAAATGGACATTCAACCAAGATTGCCTACAAAATGACTTTCCACAAATTGTACAAGAAAAGGGTTCCTCACCAGTATGCTTACGTAAATGGATATTCAAGTACGGTTTTGAAGCGAATGACTTTTTACAAATTGTACAAGAAAACGGTTTCTCACCGGTATGCATGCGTAAATGCCTATCCAAATGTTCTTTTTTAACGAATGTCTTTTGACAAATTGTACAAGAAAACGGTTTCTCACCGGTATGCAAACGTAAATGGACGCGCAAAGAAGATTTACTTGAAAATGACTTTCCGCAAATTGTACAAGATAACTTTTTCTCGCCGGAATGCAAGTCTAAATGGATATTCAAATGTTCCTTAATAACGAATGACTTTTTGCAAACTGTACAAGAAAACGGTTTCTCACCGGCATGCAGGCGTAAATGGTTATCCAAATTAAATTTTACAGAAAACGACTCTCCGCAAATGGTACAAGAAAATGGCTTCTCCCCGGTATGCAGGCGAAAATGGACATCCAAATGTTCCTTCATAGCGAATGACTTTTCGCAAACTTTGCAAGAAAACGGTTTCTCACCGGTATGCTGTCGTAAATGGCATTTCAAATGATATTTTGTAGCGAATGATTTCGTACATGTTGTACAAGGATGCAGTTTTTGACCGCTATTTGTCCGTAAATATCTTTTAAAATTACATTGACAGGAATCTGACTTTTTACAAACTGAACAAACATTCAGCTTTGCTTGTTGAGCTTCTCTGATGCGATCTGGTTGGCCAATATCCAAGTTACTACTTTCAACTTTAATACCTTGCTGAATTGAACACTTCTTATGATATTCATCGATATGCCTTCCCACTTCAGCCTCGAACTGAAATACTTCATCGCAAACTGGACATGAATGTACCATTTTCGCCTCGATTTCCAATTTAAGTTGTTTCGTATTGAATTCTTCGATGTCTATTTCTTCCTTAATTGTAGTTAAATGTTCTTCGGAGATGCATTCGTCCTTTTTGTGGACATCTGCCAATTTGTCGGTCATTTTAATGTGTCGTTCAGGTCTATTCTAGAAGAATGAGAAGTAATAAGTAGGGTTAAGTTTTAAAAAAATATTTATTTATTGTGCATCAGGGAAACATACTTACGATAATAATAATGAATGAAACAGGACCTAGTTAGCACTACAATGAAGTGCATAACGAAAACTTTGCGAATTTATTCTTTAGAAACAAAAGAACGAACAGGGCTGATTAGAGCAACGCCATTCTTTTGTCCTTTTGACTACCTAGTTCTCAATGCTGGCGCAGGTGGAGTAACTACCCTTCATAAAGCCGGGATAGCACGGAACTATGTATATTACTCATCAAGATCTTAGCGAGTTAATTTGATATAGGTCAATTTCACTTGTGAAACTTGGAATATTAAACTTCTTTGATATATAACTTAGGGTTTACAAAATTTATATTATAGATTATGTTTTGATATTACTTACTTACGTAAGTAAGATATACAGGGTGGCTCACGCAGGAAGTTCACCTTGAATAACTTTGTTATTAATAAAGTTAGAACAATAAAAATTTCAAGGATTTACTCAGCGCACAAAGGGCTCCAAAAAATCCCAGTAAAATTTTAGTCTAACTCTTCTACTTTTCGCGCATGCACACATCAAATTGTAAAATTTATAATGATGAAACTTTTTTCTCTAATATTATTTTTTCCACTGCTCATTCTGCGTACATCAGTGTAAAGATTGTTTCAAAATATTGACGCATGCGCACACAGTGGTAATTTAAAAAATGTTTTTTTTAAATAACTGTAACACCTTTATTTAACTCTTTCGCTGCTCTACACGTATATATTCGTAAAAAAAATATGTGCCTCATACGCTCCGAGCGAGTATTTTCGCATCTTGTTTTAAAATGGTTTCCTGCTCAACACAACTATATTTTCTATATATTACGTACGTAAGGAAACGTACGAGCGTGTTCAATCCTGCATTTTTGATATTTCGCTAAATCAGCGGCTTAATTAAGCACGTGTACTCAGTTCCTGTTAGGACCCTGTGAAAACTAGAATACTCGCAGCCACTGAAATATATGCGCACAGCGATCGCAAAATTTCAAAACGTGTTGCGCAAGGAAAGGGTTAAAGTATATCAGCAGACAAGATTAGAAAAATTTCATTTTGCCTCTGTTATCCTATTTCAAATATATTCCAATATTTTACCATAAAAAACTAACGCCTACTTGGATGGAATGTCAAAAAATCTCGACTATACCTTACTTTAAGCAAAAATAACATTTAATTAAGTTATAGATATCTGTGCTTAGTCCCAATGAAGTTATCCATAAATTATTTAATGACAAAATTTAAATTTTCTTTATCTCTATTGGATTCTCAATTTTTATACGTTCTAGCACAGTACCTCTGTAACATAACACTTTTACAACACTATTTAAAAATAATTATTATTTTAGCTAGGTGAAAGAAATGCCATGATCTTCTCCTTAGAAACCTCTCAAGCCATACCAAGTGAAGATCTACCAGATGAATTTTTCGATTTAACTATCAACGATGCAAAGCAACTATTAAAAGATATTAAGAAGCGAAGGGTTGAATTAGAAAATGGTCGAATGTTAACGTCCCAATTGAGACAATTGGAAGAATCTAAAAAGCAATTGAGGGCCCTAAATAGGTACAAGCGGGCCATAATTAGGATTCAATTTCCCGATCGCACTGTTTTACAAGGCACTTTCACACCTACAGAAACTGTCGAGGCTGTCATGAAGTTCGTCGCCGAATACTTAGAAGACAGAACAATGGATTTTTATGTTTGTAAGTTAATTTTGCAACATTTGCTTTAGCGAAGGGTTAACATTGATTTTGTTCAAGATACTACGCCCCCCAAAACTATTTTACGCAGAGAAAGCCGGCTGATTGAAATTGGGTGTGTACCTGGTGCTATATTGCATTTCGGTACCAATTCTTCTAAAGGAAATAATATGTTTTTGAGAAAGGATCTTATTAATAAATTTACCTCATCCTCACTGGCCAGTTTGATTGCTTCTAAGATGAGGTAAGCTTTCATCTATTTACTATTAATTGTGTTACCAAAAATTATACGTGCTAAAACTATTTTTTAAATTTCTCAAGGCAAGAGGCTACAAACCCTCAAGCTATGAATCAAGAAGACTACGAAATGGAAGTGGATGAAACTATAAATGTTGGTGCAAGCACCAGTGCTGCCCCACCAGTTTATGAAGATTATGAGCCGAAACCATCTAACCCAACACCAGCTGAAAAGGTACCCAAATGGTTTAAGCCTTCGAAGTAATGTATAATAAATAAAAATTGTGAAATACATCAAGTTGTTCAGTGTATTTATTCATTTTTACTAATTTTCTGCTAAAGTTTTACTTTATCTAATTATATTTGGGGTTTTACAGAAATATATTTATTGAGTACCCATTGTATTTTTTTTTACTTTTCCCCTGATGGAATTCAGTTGTCAACCTGATTTATTCAACCACAAATATATGTGCTTTTAATAAAGGAGGGATGAAAATAATTACTTCGATAACATTACCATCGTTTATTTCATATTCATATATTTCTTAACAACAAAATTGTTCAAATTCTTAGCTGAATCTAAGATTAAAAAATTACAAGTTGAGTCGGGTTGCATTTTGGCAGTAAGTAGCAAATTCAAGCCTCTTCATAAAATTGGCTTTCATACAACATTAAAATTATTTAATTCTTCTTACTCACTAAAATGACAAGTTTTTATGGCAAATTTTTATTGATTATGGACGTAAGAAAACAATTATGATATGATTTAGGCCACATATATGTGTTTAGGTGTATATCTGACCTGTAAATTTTAATAGATAATGGTTATTTTTGGAAATAACAATGTTATAAAGTTTATGGGATGTTCATATTAATATACCTATTCTTAATCACATCAATTTATATCTGAGACAAAATAGAAAATTAGTATTTATGCATATTTCTTAATATAATGATATATCTTTATCGAAATAATAATAATAATAATACATTCAAATATAAGATTAGTATGTAATATGTAAATTTATGAAGTGGAAAAAGTTATTATAGAATAATTTGTTACGAAAATGGCATGCAATAATTTTCAGAACACATCAATAAATATAAAATTCATAATAAATACAAATTATTAGCACCTGTGACAAAAAATTTCAATAATTACATTCGTTACAATGGAAACTTAAAAACCAAAAATAGGAACATTTTATTGAATGTGCATAAATAAATTTTAAAACCTAAAAGCTGCATTAATTGGAATATGCTGACCAATTTGAATATTCTATTAGGGTTTACCCTGATTCTATTTAATGAAATATTCAAATCTTCAAGCGTTTCAAACATTATAGTAAAAATACTTGTTCTATCTTATGCTATGTTTTGCACCTTCAAAAATAATAACTACAAAATTATAAAACCCTTATTGCAGGCCCTGCTTATGGTCGGTATATCACATTTTTTTTCTTATAAAATATCCAAGTGGACAATTATTTAATTTCATATGTTTTCTAGAGAAAATTGAATAGCAAGCAATATTTTAAATAAAATATTTAGTTTGGACGCTTTTCCTTTAATTATTCTTTATTTAACACTTGCAGTTCATCCCCAATTAAAGTCAATTTTCATCCATCTCCTTCTCCAAGTGAATCCCCATCGGCCCCAACATGTTACTAGAGGGTCCAGCTTCCCCTAATTGAGACTTGTAACTTTCCAAAATATTTTTCAAAGCAGTCATGTCTATGTCAACGGGTTTGAAGTTTTCGACATCGTCAAACTTATCCGAAGAAGTATTTGCACTTTCGAAACTCTGGCCTATTGTTGTGCTCGCCAGTTCTTTATCCATTTCTTTCATGTACTCTTCCATTTTGCTCCTCAAATCACCTTCATCCAAATTTTTCTCTTCAGTCCCGTAATCACTCATATCAGATTCCGATTCTAAATCCCAGCTATTATCTTCAGGAATAGAGAAATTCAATATGCCCTGAAGGGAGCTGTAAAAATTGTTGGGATCAAAATCTATTTTGTTTTCATCTTTTTTGTCAGGAGCAGAAACGTTGTTTTCCCCTGTAGTTTTCTTAATTCCTCTAGGAGGTCGCACCGGTGGTAAATCTGGTTCACCTGGGAACTCTGCGCCTTCAACACTAGAAATGTGTTCTAGAAATTCATTGACTTTCTCCGTGAAATTTACAGCGTCTGCATTTTTGTTAAGCATTAACACTTTCTTTTGACCGTACTTCTCTTCTAAAAATTTGTCCAATTCCTCAGGTTTCATCGTTAGCCAAGATTCGTCTTCATCTATGAATGAACTTGGTTGCTGAGCCTCTAGATCTTCTACACTATATTCTAATTGAGAGAGTTCGTATACTTGTTGTGCGATCGGAGTCGAAATCGACATGCTATTCCGATGTTCGAAAAAGTGTTGTTTCGCTTTTGCGAGAAGTGCATTGTATTCCTTAGAATGTTCGAGAAGGTCCCGGAAGTAATTGGTTGCCTTCAATTTTCCTAAAAAGAGGTACCAACTTCGGTCACATTCTAAAGAATTACCAGGCCTGTACTGCGAAGCAAGGATTTCAAATCCGCAAGCTAATTTTGCTCCCGAAATGTGCGATTTATAAAGGTTGTTGCTAGGATCAGGCAAATTCCACCCAATCTTACGATCTGCATTAAAGGTACTATTCACAAGCATAGCGTACAGATGTTTTGTAAACGTTACCGTTTTCCGGACTCTTCGTTCCGGGGGAAAATGCTTCATCGCTCGGCAAGCTTTCATATCGATTGTGTCACGATTGCAGTATGCGACTACTGCATGGGATATAAGGCCAGGTTTTACGTTTAATATATTCGCTACACCTACAGGTATGAACAGTTGAGCTTGAAACAAGTTTTCTTTTATTGCCTTCGGATACATTTTTGTCTTATTCCGGATGGCCTTTTGGATGTCGTTGGAGGCTACAGTTATTGCTGGGCATTTGTGTATTTCCGCTATTGCTGCTGTTATTGTGATGGATTCTGAGGTGGACTCGGTGTCTTCTGGTGGTACAATGTGAACTGCTCCACTAGAAAGGTATACCTAAAATTGATACAATAAGTTTTTAGTTTGTGGTTTTGTTGTTTAATTAGTTTTGTGAAAGTAAAGATGCTTTAAATAGTTTATTAAAATCTGTACTTAGGAAATTGTAGTATTAAAATTGATGAAATTTGGTGAAAGATTTAAATATTTGTTCATTTTACCCTTTTGTCGCAAATTTCAGGATTGGCCCAGGGGGGTAAGTAGTCAGCTGCTTCAATAAGTAGAAATTCGCCATCGCCATCCACAACTCGTATTACAAGATTTGAAAATTTCTTTGTAAGTTCCGTTAATAAGAAGACTATGAACCATTCGTCTTCAATATTATCTCCAAAGAATGTTATGCCATATAAATGTGATTGTAAGGATTCTAAAACAAAAAAAAATTAAAAGTACTACATGAATATAATTATTAATAATTCACTTGTTTTTTTCCCATACAAAAAAAAAATCGCCGAAATTGATTAATGATTTAGTGAAGATAATTAATATTTAAATGTTTCTTATAAACTTACAATTTCAATCGTTCTATTCTAAATTAAATTATTTTTTTTATATTAACCCTTTGCACTCTTGACCAGCAAGTCATATAGAGTATGAACAGTTAGAGCAATATTTAGTTATATTTACTCCTTAGCTACAGTAACTAAAGCTACTACGGTAACGCGACAATTATGACCGCCATAGGTGTCCCAATAAAAACGTACATTTGAATTTTTTGATAAAACACATCAACTTCAAGTTTATGAATCTTCTACGCAATGAAAATTTTATGTTTCGTAATTTTTCAAATTGTGGTACTTTTGGAAACAATCACCCATAAGCATACGTGGGTTTTAAGGATCAACCATCACAAAATGCACTGGCATCACGTTGTTTTCTTTGTTCGTGTCTGCTAGAGTATAAAACACAATCTCCCTCTCGCATCATGTGCAGTCTTTTTTATCAAGTTTGGTTTGAGATGCTAAAGTTGAAGGTCTTGATCGCTTTTCTCGGAAGTCATCTATATAATATTTGATCGACTAAGCACTTAACGTATGTGTGTGCTTTGATTGGGATACTGGACTTTCATTATGTTATTTTACGCTTTTATATAAGATGTATGAATTGAGAGATTTTCTCAAAAAAACAATAACTTGTAACGTATTGATAGGATACATCAACATCGCTCCTTGAACTGATACAAGACGTTTGGTTTTTCTATATTTTGTTCTTCGCCTTTTCTCTAAAATTTTCTTTTTGTTACAAATGCAGCGTTATCACTATCACGTAACTATTCTGTTGCCTTTCTAAGATAATAACATCATCCATCCTCTTTTATAAGCAACCGATTTGTGTTTTTTTTTTTGAAAATTTTTTTATTGAAAGATATTTTCATTTTATTTTGTCGTTGTTAAATGACATTTCATTTTTCATCAATTCTTGTGAAAATTGAATACTAGTGTAGTATGTCTCTATGAATATATGGTAACCTTGTGGACCTGATATGTTGGTCAACAATTTATTATATAAATGCAAAAGAATTCTAGTGCACATGGCTAATTCTGGGTATATAAGCTCATTGGAAGTAATACTGGCGTAATAAGAGAGAATCCGCCAAAACGTAAATTGTTATGCCCCATTTGGTAGGCTTAACACAAGGGCTGAAAAGTCCCGGGCCTAATAAAGAAAACGCGTTTTTTTTTGTTCAAAATTGGCTTTATTCATCAACGTAATCTCCGTCAAGAGCCAAACAATCATTCCAGCGCCGCTCTAACATTTCAATAC
>JAWQRP010005378.1:0-10751 GCA_033557875.1 Quadriops clusia
AATATATATAATTTATTTATGTTACATTTACATTTCATTTATGTATCCACTGATTACGTTTTTACTATGCACATAAAGGGTATGTAAATTTTACAACAATTGTTTACATATCCTCTGATTCTTTAAATTTGCAAAGGAGAAACGTGAACTGAAACGTTCAGTGCAGGCTGGGCTCATAATGGAGGAACTTGGTAATGAGAAAATGACAGGTATACAACTAGCAGTAAAAAACGGTGACGTAGTGCCAATAACAAAATTAATTATTTTTTTATATATGTAGAATCGCCCAAGGTGGTGTGTTTAGGTTGGAAAATCTAGACACTTCTTGGGTTTTATAGATTAGGTTTTATTGGCGACGTTTCGCCCCACAAGGTGGGCATCCTCAGGCCAACAGGTCAACTTCGGTAGATAAACTATGGCAATGGCAACGAGAAACCCACTTGTTGTTGACGTTGTTTCTTCAGCGTTTATCTACCGAAGTTGACCTGTTGGCCTGAGGATGTCCACCTAGTGGGGCGAAACGTCGCCAATTAAACCTAATCTATAAAACCCAAGAACTGTCTTGATTTTCCAACCTAATTATTTTTTATTCAATCATCTCAAAAATGTATATAAATAATATTAGTATAAATTAAGACGAATAAAATATAATTTTGATTGAACAAAACTCCTGTAAACTATGTCTTTTTTTACATGAGTTTTATTTAGGAAAGATTTTTATTTAATCAAAACCTTTTTTATTTATCCAAATTTATAATGTATATGTCTTGAAAAAAAATCTGATGTTACAGTTCTTACAGCTAGGGTACATCTTTGAAGTCGTACAATGTTTTGAAATTATATGATGGCTGGCCGAAATTTGTCCGTAAAATTGTGCCATCGATAATAGACCTATATGTACAACTGCCGTTAAGATCGTTTTCTCAGGAATTACCTTCTATCTCATTTGTACTGAACCTTATTTCAACATTCAGATTTCTGATAGGAATTTGCTTTTTCGGGACTTTAAGCTGGAAGCAACTTGGCCAGGAACTTATTAGAGTTAGACCAAGTCAACAGGACAATTTATAGCATTAGAATTATATGTTAAAATGAATTTAACGAAGCTGCAAAAAATATATACCGTGCAGAACATCTTGAAACATGAAGGTCACTATTTAAAAAAGAAAACATTTTAATAAGTATATACCAACACATTTTACACTCATCTGCCTGTTAAACAAGGAGAAATGCCCACTGCATTTAATAAAACATAGTAGCATAGACACACGAAACAAAGACCATCAGATATGTAATACCGTACTAAACAGTTTTCAAGGCGCCACAACCAAATAACTCATCGCCATAAGAATTTACAATCACTTATACCAAAACGTATAAGATCAATCCATAAAGAAATTTAAGATTGTCAAAAAGAAACTACTTCAGCAGGCCTTCTCATATAATGTTAATGAATATTTTTCTATATACAGGAATACCCCGATTATCGCATTTTCGATTACTGCGGTTCTCGATTTATCGCGGTTTCAAATTTGGCACCAAAATTCGAATTATCTCGGTCAAAATTCGATTTATCGCGGTCGGAACATGTAACCACATATATGTGATGTAACCACACATGTTTGTGTGTTATGTGAAGTAACTATATATGCAACCCGCATTACATTTAGTTCGGGTCGCCACTCTCTAGGTAGCGCTCTTTCAAATGGTTCACTTGTCACAACTGCGATTGTTTTCTCGCCCTTAACTGACTCGCCATGCGTCAGTGTGGCAATGAATAATAATTAAAAAACTCTACAACTATTAAGAAGAAACATACTGTGACCATTGTACAGGTAAAATTATATGTGACCAATAAGTGTGAAACGACATAACGAAAGCGAAAATTGCAACAGTTTTGGTCCAAATGAATTAACCATCTGTCATATTTTAAATTACACACCAAACTATAAACGATTAGTACCCAGATTCTGAAACAATAGATACCCCTTCGATAGGTATCGAACCAATCAACTACCAGAAATCGGTTTCATTTTCATGGTAATCTTTAAAATAGCTATAGTTCATTGGTTCAAGAACTTTTCCTGTAATTAAAACACTTGTTGACTTTTATTGCAATTTAAGATTAAAACTTAAAAACATCGAATTAGAAATAATGTTAATAAAGCCATTATTATTATTATTATTATTAGATACACCGAGACCGACTCCCGACCTCTCACACCCGCACCAACACTAGTAAGCGCCCACACAAGAGCCTCAGGATCAAGAAGATGCGTCACTCCGGACCCGATCCCCACTTCGGAAGTTCGGGAGAAAACCCTCCTAATCCTCGACTTGCGAAGGAGCCACAGTCAGGAAACCTTATCCTGGCAGGGCAGCTCTAACCTTCCCGAACCCCCAGTGATCAAAATCCACAACGTGCCGACGAGGGCCACAACTCCGGAACTTGGGTCCTCTTCGCACACTCCCGAAGGCTTGAAAAAACGAACACTTCACACTCCTTTACCCGGAAACAACAAAATAAGACCAAGAAGTGGAGTGAAACCTTCTGGGGGCCAATTGGAAGTTGACCCGATTAACACGAACGAATTTGAGAATAAAAATGATCTTGATGAGGACGACGATGATGACGATGAAGACGGCATCGGGAGGAGGCGAGGAAAGAAAAGAAAAGGGAAACGAGGACGGGATTCTTCTCGGGGGCCTCCGGCTTTCCAGTCATCCATAGACCCAGAAACCCAAGTCGCTACAATTGGATTCGATTCACACAATCCCAGTGCTCGGCCATCATTAGTACCAACCAGCGCTGGTGGACAAGAACTTAACGTCTCTTCCGCCGAACCAATCCAAAATAACATCTTGCAAAGTCAAACCTCTCTTGATATAAATTCCTACTTAGATAAGGAAATCTTGAGGCAATTGAGACGAGAATTGAACAAAGAAACCGTCGATAACGAATTTAACATGAAACGAAAGTTGGCTTTGCAGGAAGCTTTGAAAACTATTTCCAAACAAAAACCAGCTTGTAAAGAGCTTAAGAAGTTACAGAAGGAAATAAATATTTCTCCTTTAAGTACGGAGCTTTGGTTGTGTCTACCTCGGGATTTCTCCAGATCAAGTGCAAGGTTCGAGTTACCTATGGATAGCCGATCTTTAGGCAGTAAGAAAATTATTCTTTAAAGAAACAAAAATGTTACAGCAAACCTTTTATTCGATATTCTTGTTCCAGAAATGACCCCAATAGAATATATAAAAGATAATATTAGCATCTCTAGTGCTAGGAAGCTTCTCTACAACTGCGTCTTCAACAAACATAAAATCGTTTATGAAGATATTGAAAGTCCCGATGGCGAACAACAACATGATAGGAGACTTGCTGGAACGGTACATTGTAAAAGATTATATGTATAATATATCTAAACAAAAAAAGAAATTTTTTTCTTTCCTTTTAGGAAGTAGCAAAAGCTTTGAATACAATGATGGGTAAAGATTTAACCGAGAAACAATTAAATAATTTCCGAGATCTTGTTGGCTGGTCAGATGAGGAAGAAATGGATTTTAAAACCTTCTGCGGGTTATGTGCCTTATGTGAACGCATCTTAGCTCCAGAATATTCCCCACAATTACCTTCGAAAAAAGCTGACCCTTGCCATGAGGTAAGTCTTAGTTAGATATCAAAAAGTTGAACATTATTCTTGAGAATAAATTATTTGTCTAGTCTTTCTTTATTTCCTCGTTCTACCATTGCATTTATTTCTTCTTCGGATTTTAGTTTTATTATGTTTTATCTTATTTCGTTTTTATTAGTTTTATATTTTACTATAACATTGAGATGCTTTGATTTAAAATTACTTTGAATTTAAGTAGCTTTGATACTGGTTTTCTCTTTATTTATTTCGATTTGCTTCATTATAAGGGAAATTGAATTATTCTACAAACAAATTTTCCTCAGTTATCTTTGGATCTCCATTTCTTTCTCAGATCGAAACAGTCGACTTTGAAGCTCTCCCGAGGAAACTGCAAGGTCAAAATGCGAATCCAAACCTAATAAAAATCTTATATGCGATAAGGGATTCTTAACCTTGCTTGCCTTCGGAGAAAAAGCGACGTTGGTATCAACACTAAAAATAAAACAACAAATGTATTTGAATCTATAAATGTGATTTAATGCATCATATGTACAACATTGACAACTAGTAAAACTTAAACCTAACTTAAAAATGTATACAATAATAATGATCAATATCTATTGTTTCACTGAAGGATCGCATATCACTATAATACATTTACAGTAAGAGCGTTTGATCGCAAGTTTTCCTCGGCTCGGGAACGAAATGCACAAAAACCCCTACGTAATACTCTAATACTCTGCGTCGTATTGATACTATGTATAATATTCAACAATCTCCTCCTGCCCGTCATTTTCGTTTCTCTGTTTTCTTTATGTAGGTAGTAAGCATGTATGAAATGACAATCTTGTTCTCTCATCATTTTTATATCATTTTTATTTTACAAAAAGTGTTAGAACACTAACGTATTAAGCGAAAAGTTAATTTCCAATTTGTTGACGCATTTATAACATACAATAAAAAATGTTTTTTGGTAAAAGAAATTTATATGGTTTCATCAATTTTTGATGTGGAATAAAGTCACTGTTTATTTATGTAGAAACTTTTAATTAACAAAGATCATTAATCAATTTTTGATGGTAAATAAAACAAATAATGAAAAATAATTAAAGATTAAAAATTAGTTAAAGATTAAAAAAAAATTTTTATGTTTAGATTTAGAAAGTCTTGACTTGATTTGAATCTATTCAGTATTGAATTATTCCTGAATGGTCGTTTTATTTTTTAAAATGGGAAAAGCCAATGCAAATACAACCTTATGATTAATATTAATTTTAATTATGTAATCCGTATTTAATAATTAATCGCCATAATTTGGGGTTATTGACAAGATTGAGGGCTCTGAATCAAGTCAATAATAGACCCAGGGGGCTTTAATTAAGTACATTTAACTAATGTAAGCTACAAATCTACACATCATTTTTTTAAATATTCGCTTGAATTGAATTAGCGTCACCACTTATATTTTAGTTCCACCTAAAGTTCTAAAAAGACAACATTTATCTAAACGCTATTGTTAACAAAAATTTGCATTGGCTTTTGCTTCTTGTGCCAGTACAGCCGAGTCGGAAAGTTTTGTAATTTGGTTAGCGAGGGGAGTTTGTGACACAAGTTAGATGTGTTGCCGGGTACTAGATCATCATTTGAATATTAAACTGGAAAGTTTGAGCTCAAAGTTTTGTGTACGTCCGAACAAACTCTAATTTGGCTACGCTTTCCGTATTACAAACTTGCTTACATGAATTTTAATTTCAAGTTTGCAGCATCGCCCGACTACTTTAATGCACCAGACGTGAAGCAATTTGATTCTGGGGTTAACTTTGTGTAATATTAAAAAGTTATTTTAAAATTTATTTCCTTATTGCAAAATAGATCAACTGCAAACAACTTTAACTGCAAAGTACTTCAACTGCAAACTAAATTAATTGCGAACTACATTAACTGCAAACTAAATTAACTGCAAACTAAATTAACTGCAAACTATATCTATAGCAAAATACATCAACCACAAAATATATCAACAAATAAAATAAATATACAGTCACTTTATTCCCATGAAATTGTTGCAGGAAACTATAACTCTCTGCTGCGATTGCAACAAGGAAAATCTACTTACACAACATACCTAACACAAATAATATTACTCCTTTATTATATAATATTGCTGTCTAAACATCAAACCTAGTGATTGTTCATTTCCACGTTTTTCGAAATTTAACCTCTCTAACGATACAAAAAATAAACACTTTATTTTGCACATTTTGATCAAAAGATGGCACAACAGTACATTGAGAAACACCCTATACAAATAAATGTACAATTTATTTATAACATTTTGTCACTTTAAGGGCCCATTTTACAATCTTAATGGAATTAGGAGTTGACTTTTACATTAGATTTTTTAATTAAATCGGTTTTTTTTTTCAGTTGAATTAATTTAGATTTAGTGTAACAAATGAAATTATAATTTTGATAAAAAAGAGAGAATTTTGGTAATGTACGCAATTTTTTTAATGGAATGTAACCCATTGGAGGTAATAAAATAATAATACGAAACAGTAATATAAAGTAGAGGTAATAAAATAAATTAATAATACAGCGATTGTAAAAATGGGTCTCACATTCAAATAAAGGCCCATAAGGTATGCATTTGTATGTGTCATGAATGAAATAAATTTATGAATGTAAAGATGAAGGAGTTACTGCAAGATGTAGAATATCGTTGACAAATTAAATGTAATATTGCATGTACTCGATTGAATTAAAGTATAGTACAAACTATCAACAAGAAGATGAAGAAGGTTCATAATTAATGCAGCTCTGTCACAACTATTTTGGAAGAAATATCTTCTACATTTCTCGAGATAACACAAGTATCTCAATATAATAATATATTTACTCATATATATATGCTTTAATATTTATATTCATTTACTTATCATCAACTATACAACTACTTGTTAGTTTAGAAAGTAACTAAAAACTCATCTTCGCTTCGCTTTTGTAAAAAAATAAATACACGCCGATGCACAATTAAAAATTGACGAATTACATTTAGTTTCTTCAATAATTTGTTTATTTACTCATTTTATTAATAAAAAAGACATAAATACATTGCTATACGAACTAGCTCACTCTTCCTCCTTTTTCCTCTGCAGCATTTTTTTACTCTGTCTCACTTTTTGATTCTCCAAGTATATTTATGTTACATAATGAGTTTTTTTTTAGAATAGTAGGCTACTTTATGTTATTAAGTATTTAATCGTACCTTTATAGTAATATGAACTTTTATATACCTATGTACTTAACTTAAAATTAATTATTTACACAATTTTACACATACATAATAAAACTAGTAAAATGCATCATCCATTAGTTGCAGTATGAAACTTAAAGTAAAAATGAAGTATGAAAGATACGAAATCTTCGAATTAAATGAAAATAACTTGTGAAAAAACTGGTTGACTGGAAAACGAGCTGGCTATCTAAAATATTCGTAGAATGAAAAATATATTTTGGGACTAAATACCTTTTGGTCTAAATATATTGTAGGTTTAAGTATACCATAGAATTAAATATATTGTAGAACTACATATACCATAGCTATATATGGAGAGAACTACATATATTGTAGAACTAAATGTATTGTAGAACTAAATATGTTTTAGAAGAAAATGTACTCAGAACAAAAATATATTTCAGTTCGTAGATATTTTAAAGCAGATGACTGTTTTCTTCATCCCGCATTTCACATGTTTCGCATGTATATACAGAAGTGCGGCCGGCAATAAAAGCTATACTAGTGACTTACTAGTTTGGTGTTGGTACCAGTGAGGTGGCGGGTGCCCGCCCCTAAGGACGGCCCCACCCAGGAATATACAGTGTCACTAATTTAGAGGTTACATATGATCTATTTAAACATTCTTTAAATATAGTCCCGTACATATAATTATTTAGTCCCTCTTTAGAATTCAACGAATGGCACATAAAAACCTCTAAATCCGTAATAATAAGTAATATCTGCGACGACTATTTATTAAATAGTTAACGAAACTTATTTTAGTAATGTCTCACGAAACTTACTATATATATGTATATGTAATGCTTTTGTTTAATCTTGCTGCTTTTCTGTATCTTACGACTTGCGGAAAGTTTTTCCTTATACCGGTAATAAAAATATTTAATTTAAAGACATTGCGACAAGAAATTATCGACATCAAAATGAACAGCAATCATTAAACAGAAGCACAAATGCAATTCATTATTATTAAATATTATATAAAAAGAGACTATTAAATCGTTTTCTCGTATCTTAAAAACATAATAAATGTAGGTGTAATTAATTTTAATGTTACAATACGAATGCAGGGGTTGTTTTATTACATTATTCCGCAAAATAAATAATTGAGTAGTGTTATAATTAGGTAGTTATAATCCATGAAGTCCACAATTTAGATGGTATCATTAATGACGGTATATAAACGTTTTGTGATATCAATCAGAGTTTTGCTGAACAATTGTAACGAATATTTGCACGGATAATCGATGATTTTAACAGTGACTGTACATAATAAACGTGTTGTGCAAAAACCCACAGAGAAATCACGCATTCAGAAATCGTACGTTGATCATACATTCGTAAAGAAATCTTAAGAAAATAAAGCGAAAATCACACTGTGAGGATGAATGAATAACATTATATTATGTAAAAAAAATACAGTAAGATAAGAACAATAGAGCATTATTTTCAGATTATTCTCACTTTCATGTTCACTCTACTGTTATTCTTCTCTTTTTTCCTTTCGTTCTTTCATTCTCCCTGACTCTCTCATTCACATAAATTAAATATAGGTTCTATATTGTATTTATATTTATATAATGTTTATATGTATAGTAATTATAAAACGTTTTTGACTTTCTAAGTCGGCTCCTTACGCTTTATTAAATTTTTGTTAGTCGTTTGTTCTTTTTGTATTCCCATTCTTTTGATTTTGTTTTCTTTACCGTTATTAATATCTGATCAACAAGCTCCGTTTCTGCTGTGTTGCCTCGACGTTCTTTTTAGTGCGGTCGACTGCATTAGCTGGAGCCGGAACTAATTCTCAGTTGCCGTTCGTGTTGCGGTGGGCCGCGATGATTGCATTTTTGTTGTTGGAGTCGGTGCCATAGATTTTCCCCGCTTTCTTCGCCATCGAGCCCAGGAGCTCCTGAGACAATTTGTGCGCTGATTTCAGCGATGTTAACCACTCTTTTAGGCCAATTTCGTCCTGGAATAAATAAGAAAAATTTATTTAATTCATTAAGTTTTTTATATAAATTATATTCTTGGGTATATAGTCCTTTATTTATTTATTAAATTTACTATTTCTTACGCGTATAAAATTATGTTGACCTATTTCGGGTTGAAAGTAGTGCAAGAAAGGCGAAATGTCGACTAAAGGATAATGATGTAAAAATTACCTAATGAATATTGGATATTCTGGTAAGGAGTGAAATATAAAAAATGTTAGAATTCAAGAATGAAGCATATTTAAATAATTTAAAAGAAAATTTAGGCAATAAGGTAATAATAACATTTAAAGATTGGAAATGTATATTTTAAGAACAAAGTCATTTGCAAAATAACTAGACAAATGATCAGAAGAAATGAAGAATCAAGTAAACCATAAAGTTGCTTGCTATTTGTCACAAAAGACGAAGAACATATAATGTGAATATGTAGACATATCAATATGAAAGTATTGGAAAGGATGAAAAGCACACCTGCCACCTAGTAGAAAAACTATGAACTTTAAAAAAAAATTGATATGAACTTTGAAGTTTCGATGGTTTACATATCATGGAGATGCATCTATCTGAATATCAAATGCACAGATTAATCAAATGTAAATATTAATCAAATGCAAAGACAATTGCAAAATAAGTGTGAAATCATTTCTGCCATGTTCTGTTCATACGAAGATGTTTAAACGGCAATCAGACAAATGTAAAATGGCTTTCAATACAGATAGAGTCAGAACGACTCTTGCAGAATACCCATTTAATATCTTTCTAAGCGTCATTTATTGTGCAGAAGAGTGTACATGACAGTTCATGACTTTTATTTTCTGTACTTTGACAACTGATCACAGTGATACTTGTACATGTTATGATATATCTGGTTATCTGTGGTTATATCATTGTTCGTGAAGGAAATGAGATTAAATTACTTACAGGATTTGTTAATACTACTTTTCCATCCCGCAACCGGATCACTATACACTGTTCGTTTTTCACTTGCACTAATTCTGGATTCACTTCCTCCACTTGATCCATGAACACCATTTCGGGTTTTGCCGAATCCGGATGGAGCTCCAGCCGATTCGGGTACAATTTGGCATATCGCATCTGCCAACTCGAAGTCCAAGGCCCTCCGAGTTTCTTGATGTATCCGTGCAGGATACAGTCAGATTCTGTAAGTTTAATCAGATATTATAATCATCATAATATTATCATAATATTATCACAGGCAACCAGATAGCTCATCAGATAGGGAAAAAGGTTGCGGTTGTGAGCCTGAAATGGCATCTTTTTGGGTATGTTCTGCCATCTTTTTTAAGATGGCGCCACGGGCAATAAATGTCAAATTTAAACGTTTTATTTCTTAAATACGGTATCATATTTAGTTTTAGCAGGTTTTAACTTTTGAGACCAGCACGGCATGAAATGATGCAAGATTTCATAGGCCTTCGGGAGTTATAATAAGTCGTGGAGAGTGGTAAAAGCATTGCATATTTTACAGGCATAATTGGTTGTTATTTTCTTATTCTATTCTTTCAATTATCTTGCAACTTAGGCAACCCTTCACATTTCTAATGAAAAGCATTAGATGAGCTATCTGGTTATCTGTGATATTATTATCACATTATGTATAGAATATAATTAGGTATTATAATCAGCATATTTATAATATTAGTTGCAGAATATACGTTTTTTTTTTTGAGTAAACATTATACAGTGAAACCCCCCAAAGGCGAAACTCCTATGTCGCGAAAGACGTACAAAAAAGTTCGTTGCCCTTAATTTCTTAAGAATTTTACTCTTATAAGGCGGAATTTCTCAGACCCGGACGGAATCATG
>JAWQRP010005379.1:0-10751 GCA_033557875.1 Quadriops clusia
TTATAATACCCATGTCCATTGGTTGAAGCACACTAGTCGTATTTGGTGGCAGAAATTCAAGTTAAATATTTTTCAATTTAATTAATGGATGAGCACGACAATTGTTCACAAACAAAACTATTCTTTTATTTAATTGTCTGTGCCATTGTTTTAGCCACTGTTGGAATATATCCCCTGTCATCCAAGCATTTTTATTTGCACATTAATCTAATGGTAATGCATCCATTCATATACCATTAAAGCAGCGTGGCTTTTACGATTTTCCGATTATTAACAATTTTCTTTAGTCTCTTCCTGACATGTTTGAGCAACATAAGAGTATGACACAATCCATGGTTTTTTTTTTTTGATCCTACAATTGCACTTTTCTTGTAACACAGAGATCCATCTGGCGTAGCTCGGTAGTATAAACCGGTTTCATCTCCTTTATAGATGTCATCTTCAGAAAATCCATTTAACAGTTCTTGAAGTTTAGTCTCTTTCCAATTTTCGGCACTTTCTAAATTAAATCGGCACTTCCTTTTTTCCATGAGCTCCCTTAAATTTAATTTCATTACGTACTTTCCATCGGTTAAACCATCCATTAGTTGCCGTAAAGTTTTCCTGGTCCATTTTTTTGCAAAATCTTCTGCTTTTTTCATCAGTAAAGGACCACTTACATGCATACCACGTGCAGTGACGACAGAAAAACATTCATTCAGAGCTGACTCCACCTTGGGATTCTTTCCTTCTCTTTTTCTTTCCACTTGACATTTTTTTGACGCAGATTCGAAATCAGCGCGATATTGTGCTTCATGCCTTAGCAAATTCCCAATTGCTGTTTTAGATACACCAATTTCAAGGGATAATTGGCGATATGAAGTTTTAAATGGAAGTTTTAGTTTTAAATGGAAGTTTTAGTTTTAAATGGAAGTTTTAGTTTTAAATGGAAGTTTTAGTTTTAAATGGAAGTTTTAGTTTTAAATGGAAGTTTTAGTTTTAAATGGAAGTTTTGGTTTTAAATGGAAGTTTTTTCATTTTATCCAAAATGGAAATCTTTTCCTTTAAACTTAAATCCTTTCGAGGCATTTTTATAATACAAGTGCGTATACACCAACAAACACAAAGCAACTGAAGGCAAATTATAGAATTTTTAAACTTATAGAACCATATTAAGCTATTATACATTCCCAATATGTAATATGCGTCAAAGATCATTGCAAATATAAACAGGGAATAATACTTCTAAAGCAAAACCTCTTAGGTAAAAAAAGAATGTAAATATTCATTTTAAATACGTAAATACAAAGCAACTTCAAAGGAAACGGATTCCACTGTATATAGAAAAATTGTAATAAAATTTCATATGCGTATAAATCCCTGATTTTATTTTTTTTTTTAAATATATAGTAATAAAAAAGCGCCATAACTTGAGAAAATCGCGGAAAATGGACCATTCGGTGTTACTTAAATGTGAAAATTATTGTAATTGAAATACGTTTTCATGATCTAAGACGCTAAATAAAAATCATTTTGATTAAACAAAATTATTGAAATTTCAAAATTTGTCCAGATACTTTCCGATAACCCGTTAGTAGAATAACCCATTGGCAAACCTTAGTTCATCTCCTATGTCGAGAGTAAAAAATGAAACCCGTTTTATTACACCATTATTTACAATTATCTTGATGTAGTCATCAGAATGCAAATAAAACGAATACGTAACTTTTCTAAAAACTAAACACGTAAAGTATCTAACAAAAATCTTACTCCTACTCATATGACTACAGTTAAAAGGCTGTGTTCCAATTGAGGGGGCGCATTGAGACTTCAATAACACTAAAGGGGCTATAACCTGGCCTCGTTAATAGTTCATTGAAGACAGACTGGTATGTACTTACTTTCATTACTTTCTAGGAAACCCTTGGTAAACATAATGTCCCCAGTGCTTGGATATATCGAGAGGTATTTCTCCACTTGCTTTTCTATCGAGAACCTCGGCAGAATTGAGGCATTTTCTTTTGATTCGTCCTGCAGGGCTTGCAATGTAACTAAAGCGTGATTTTCCGGTAAAAGCTGGCTTTTGTTGCTGATGTGCAGCTCCATTGCTATATCTGTCATGGAGAAGTAAACACCGGAGGCTGAAACATTAAAATACGAAAATTAAAATTCGAAAACATGGAAAATAGTACAATATTCTATGCAGAAGAAAACATGTTCATTCTTATGGAAACAAAAGGAGGTATAAAAGAAAAAAAGGAGATATAAAAGAAAAAAGGAGATATAAAAGAAAAAAGGAAGTATAAAAGAAAAAAGGAAGTATAAAAGAAAAAAGGAGGTATAAAAGAGAAAAGGAGATATAAAAGAAGAAAGGAGATATAAAAGAAAAAAAGGAGGTAATAGATAGAAAAAAATCAAAACTTCTACAGCAAGTTTTTATTTCAACGCAGAAGCTACAAATTTAGCTAAATCGGTTACCTTTCTCTTTATCATTGAATTACAGCCCCCTGCTTATCTCACCGTTACAATAACACTAAGGCGAAATAAGCTAGCTAAAAATAAACCGAAAAGGACCGAAACTCGCGCGGCCACCACATTTCACAGTTACGTTTCCCCGCAGACAGGTTTATCTCCGGGAAATATCTACGTTTCATATTTTAGCACAATAAGAGAACGTATTTTTCCATCATGGGGCATTGGATTGCATCTTACGCCCGTTGGCTGTATGTATACCGTGCGCTCGAGGATTCGAGAAACTACGATGCAACAAATCCTTAAAATTATCTTCCATCCCGATCCTGAATCTCAACAATTGTAACAATTGGTTTGATGTCTAATAAACGTTGCCTTAGAAAAAAGGAATTAATCCTATCTGGGACAAATCGCGGAGTCATTCATTAGGCAAAATGGCCTGTCGGCAGAAACGCGTTCGTTCAACTTTTCATGATATCTAATATTTGAGTTAAAAGCGATCGCTCCGAATTCAATTTGGAAGAAGGACGATGAGAAAATAAGTATCTGTTCGGCGAAGCCGTACTGGCAGATATGACGAGGGGAATTTCGGGAGCTGATGGAAATATTTCAAATAATAACTTTTCCAATTACATTCCTGGTCTGGGAATAAGAATGCGTAAATACGGATTAAAAAATCTATTTAAAAACTTTAACGTAATCTCTGTAAATTATTTATAACAACCTGCGGAAATCTGAGTAAAACGACAACATGTCCCTAATGAAGTTGTAATTGAACATTTCTTGTAGTTTACTAGTGGAGTAACTTCCGCAACTTAATTAAATGCTGAGGAAAACTCGATAAAAGTATGCGTCTCTTAGTTTTATCACATATATGTGGTTTTATATAATAAAAGTTTTATCAATAAAATATTATATATATAAAATATATCGTGGCTCGAGGTGAGAGAAGCACGTATGCAAAGGAAACAGCAAATGTCCTAAGGAACTTTTTATTTCAATTGTCCTTCTATGCGACAGATGTTTGGTAACAGTTCCATTCATGTATACCCTTTTATTTTCAAAGTTCCGATGGCAATGTCGAACAAGGAATAAGTAATAACAGGGTATCAAACATATTGCGACTCAATAAATGGCGAAATTGAATTATTATGGAATGTCACATAACGTTTCCTCCCATTAATTTTAAAGAAAGTTTCAGAACGTCATTTTGTATTTTCAAATTTTATATGCAGAGTAAATACTCTAGGGAAGTTCTCTTGTAGATATTATATGTATACTTCTTTCTTTAAAAATTACGGAAGCACAACAAAATAAATACAAGGGGTAACAAAATGAAATACAAATAATTAATTCAAATTTCTCCCCCTGCGACCCTCCAAAATTGTCCCACAACCATTAAAAGCCATTTTTCAATTACCAAAGCATTTTGAACTCCCCACATAAATGCACTTCCATTAAGTTTCAACGCTTGTGCAAATTACTAATGCGCGAATCGATATTAATAAATAAGCCGATTACAATTCGATGAAACCTTTAAAATTTACATCAGCGGGTATCGCACATAATTACATGGAAATTTAAATCAAACGAATTACGTGGAGTGCCTTGTTGCTATAATAGCTGCATATGTTCAGGTGCTTCGCGAGCGCCCATCTACATCAAAGCTTCCACTTTACACATTAATCTTTCCATACGTGGCAGATAAATCATATGCTTAGCGAGTATCGCTCACAAGAGTTCCGCAAATATACCCGGTATTAATTTTTATCTCCGCTATTTATCCCGCGAGTCCTCGATAACGGGACAAATAGTAACAGATCAGCAATAAACGGATAAAAATCCTGGTGAACTTAATCCTTTGTAACAATCTGTATATGGGTAAGTACAGGGTGTTTAAATAAAACATGTTTATAAAAAATTCAAATTTCATACCGCTTCTTTGATGTAGTGTACACATACTATCCTTAAAAATTACGCCATCTAGTGTAATATTGACGAAGTGGTTACAAGCAAGGAAATCTAGAATGATGCTTATGCAACCCAATATCCTTTCCTGTCGCGCCGACTAAAAAAATATAAACACTGCCATTAAACATTAGTAATGTGTTCTATTTTAAAGAGGCGCTATGAGTTTTGAATTTTTTATAAACATGTTTTATTTGAACACTCTGTATGTATAAACATACATATAATGTTATAAAGCATGTCCCAGTGTTTACGTCGGACTAAATAATAAATAAATATTAAAATAGGTACATATCGTACCAATTTACACCTGTAGAATTTAATATTGAATGTTGTATTAATATGTGCTTTCATGTTTGTAAATGATTATGATCTAACTTTGATGTTAATTAATAATGATTGTTATAGGCAGTAAAGCCTATAAAGAGTCTTTTGCTTTATCATCATTACTTGTTAATATTAATATGAACTTAAGAAGCCCCACATTGTTATATTTTACGCATAAAAACTAATATTTTTTTATTTTACCCTGGTAAATATTCAAAAAGATTATTGAAGCGTGACCAAAAGAAACGAACTGAAAACTTTTATTATTGTGGAAACCTACTTGAATTACATTACAGTATGTATGTACCTTGGAAGAAATATTCAAAATTATGAATACGTATATTTTGGTTTTCTTACATTATACAATCTTGTTTTATCACAAATATAAATTTAAACTTTTTAAATTAAACTTAGTGCTTTTTGACCTTCTATTTTAATTAACAAATATTTATAGTAATGGGCATTAGGTCATAAAAAATATATATTTAAATATCTCAACGTTTCGTTATTACATAATAACCTCTTCAGGAGATATTAAATTATACTAAAATTTGAAATTTCTTACTTGACAAATTAATTTATGAAATATCTTCTTATTTTAATTGATAAAATAATAAAAAATATGTTTTACATAAAACAATAAAAATAAGAATATGAAAGTTATTTAGTACTTTTAATAATTTGGTTATAAATTCTATTAATATTATTTGTATCTTGTTTAAAATTAATTGAAAACAAAAATTTGGTCTTCCTATGGGATCTCCATTATCAGCATGTATTGCAAATTTAGTAGTGGAAGATTTAGAAATTGAACTTTTAAAGAATATTAATATTAGTCTATCTAAAAGATATGTAGATGATATTATTTCTTCTTTAGAAAATCAAATTGAACATATTTTTCCAAAATTTAATAACTATCATGAGAAACTAAAATTTACTTTAGAAAAATCAAAAGATAATAAAATACATTTTTTAGATATGACTTTAATTTAAAAAAATACTAAAATTCAAATTTCTTGGTTTACAAAAAATATTTGGCTTGAAAGATATATTAATTTTTTATCAAATTGTGATTTTAATTATGAAAAAAGTATAATTTTATGTTTAGTTGATAGAGCATACAAATTAAGCGATATTGAATTTCAAAATATTTCAATTAAAAAAGTTAAAAATGCATTAACAAAAAATGATTACCCAAAAAATGTAATTAATAAAATTATATCTAATAGAATTAACAAAATTAAAAATAACCAAAATTCAAACATAAAAAACAATAACAATAACCAAAATTATATTATTTTACCATATATAAAACATCTTACAGAAAATATTAGAAATAGATTTAAAAAATTTAATATTAAATTATTACTAAAAATCAAAACACAACAAAACAATTTTTTTCTAGAATAAAAGATAAAGATGATAAATTTAAACAATCAAACCTTGTTTACAGAATTAACTGTTTAAATTGTAATACATGATATATTGGCGAAATAAAACAATATCTACATAATAGAATATATCAACATAAAATTCTTGCAATAAAGAATTAAAAGAAAATTGTACTGCTTTAACAAAACATTGTAAAGAAAATACACATACGTTTGATTTTGATCATGTTAAAATTTTAGAAAAAGAAAATATTTGGTATAAAAGATGAATTTTAAAATCTTTAAATATTAAACATGAAAAATTTTCAATTAATTTAAACAAGATACAAATAACATTAATAGAATTTATAACCAAATTATTAAAAGTACTAAATAACTTTCATATTCTTATTTTTATTGTTTTATGTGAAACTTATTTTTTATTATTTTATCAATTAAAATAAGAAAATATTTCATAAATTAATTTGTCAAGTAAGAAATTTCATATTTTATTATAATTTAATATCTCCTGAAGAGGTTATTATGTAATAACGAAACGTTGAGATATTTAAATATATATATTTTTTATGACCTAATGCCCATTACTATAAATATTTGTTAATTAAACTTTTTAAGCAAAAATATAACAACAAATTAAGTACCTACTTTATGTTTTACCATATTTTACTTGTCTACAACTTGATAGTTTACCCCTAACATTAATATCTTTACTAAGAATATTAATTAGTTTTTACGGTATCACCGATGTTTACACTTCCAGCGTTTGATAACTTCAAGAACCTTGCTTTACGATTATTTCTGTTTGGATACGTGTATAGCCTGCAAAAGCAATCAAATAAACCAGGAAAGTGGCGGTCGCGGCAAGAGGTCAAGGTCGGGGGTGGAGAGGCCTCCGAGAGGTGTTTGCACCCGTTACCCCATATATCATTCTTGCACGCAATGCGCAATATTTTCAGATCCGCTTTACCTCCCCTAGTTAATCTTCGATTTGTCAGTCAAAAAAAATCGCAAAACTGGTCAACAATTTGTTTCTTCGATAATAAATTGAGGCTGGTGAAAGAGTGAGTACTTGTTATATTTTCTTTTCTGTATTTAAATTTTATGCCATTTTAAACACGCAACGTGGCACGGCATGAGTTATGGGATGGAAAATTCGGCGACACTTGTATCGACCGGCTCATTGTTGCTCCGCTAATAATACCTTCAAATTGCGGTAAAATTTAAATATTGCTGTTTTTAAGGTCACATAATCTATATTTCCCGTAACCGTTAGTTATAAATTTACTAAAGGTCATTTCAAGAAGAATTGCGATTGCTACTCGTAGGTATAGTAAATTTATTTAAAAATATACATAAACTCAATAAAAACGGAGAAATTCAATCTTGGCAACCGGGTAAAAGGCTAATGATATTCGATCGCAGTGAAACATCACCCGAAAACATTTTATAGGGAGTTTAAAGTTTAATAAGCATTCGAGATGGCTGTTTTATGTCAACATTGGCTTGTACTTCCGCTGAAAGGAAATAGTTGTCGAGAAGGGTTGGTAGCATTGGAATTATTACAGGTGTGGGTGGCGACCCTGCTCTACACCCTTGCTATCACCCGAATAATCTCTAACTATAGTTATATATTATAACTATAGCTATATATTATATCTATAGTTATATATATTATACATAATCAAATAATACAATACTAAATAATTGCCAAACGGTTCATTAAACATGACAATGAAAAATTTATCACAGTTGAATAATTTGCAATAAATTAATAAATTAGACAAGGCAAGCGGAATGGAAAAAATTCACATAGTTCGGATCGATACCGCAGTCCGCAACATCCGTAACCCGAATAAACATTAGTTATCCATACATAAACAAAGCTGAGGGTAGTGTGTTGTTTGGTCAGAAGAGACAGAAACGTGACATTGTGGTGTCATCCTTCGCCGCACAACAGGTAATTGATCGAAATTTATGCCCCACCAAGTACAATCTGACACTCAGTTGATTTATTATTTCGGTGCCGCAGAAATGCGGAGTGAAGCTTGACAATTACATTCACATTTCGCGGAAAAGATTGGTGTATATCCACCAGGAACCCTGTCAGAAATCGTTGGGTGCTTTACGCATTGAAAGAAATGTGCTCTTGGATGAAAGAGAACATCCCACTTTTCCTTAAACATATCCTTAAATGTATCTTCAGGATCAAAATAAATGTATCCTTATACAGCTTTATGGGCACACAAAATAAATTTACGATTTCCAAATCCTTCCGAAAATGACTGTTATAAAAAATATGCGTTTTTTACGAACCTACTCAAGTAAAAAAAATCTAAAATTGATTTTATCGCTTCATTAAAAATTTTCAACATTCCCACAATACCCCACAAATACATTAACCTTCCCGAGAACTTAATACGATCTTCCAGACATGGATACCGGATCCTTTTTGATTGAATATTGGAAAATTATAACCTGCGTCAGCATTTCCTGAACACAAAGGATCCTCTATGGAGGCAATAAAGGAGAGATGCAAAAACTACCCCTTTGGTAAACCGAAGTTTCAGAATTACAGTTTCAGGAAGCAGAGTTACGTAAGATAAAATTAGAGAACCAATAAAACAACATCCGAAGTTAAAACAATAAGGTAGTTAAAAATTATAAATAAATATAACTATAAATAAATATAACTATAAATAAATATAACTATAAATAAATATAACTATAAATAAATATAACTATAAATAAATATAACTATAAATAAATATAACCAAAATAAGTAAGTAATAAATCAATAATTTGAAAACCTTTGGTTCCGAATTGTACCTTGTACATCTTTGATTCAAAATATAGTTATGAATAATTTTAGAAGTCTAGTTCAGCTTTTAAGACTCTCGTTGATCAAAATTTCCTCCTACGCTAGATTTTATCGAAAGTAACATATAAGATTGTTTTTCCTTATTTACATATGAAATCCAATATCAGAGCATAATATGTTTTTCCACAAAAACTTTTCTTTAGAAGTTTCGAAACGCGTCATATTATTGTTGTAGGCTAGGTATTGCTAGGTATGCGCAATATTTGATTTGCATTTTTCCAATAAAACTCTGCGTATGCATACTTGGGATGGATATAGTTTTTCGCGAAGTTTCTAAAAGTAAAACTTTATTTGTTTTACCGGGAAACAAAGTATTTCTGTTGCGTATCCTACCGTTGATATTATTATTTCATTATATTAATATCATATATATATATATATATATATATATATATATATACATATATTAGAAATTTGAACAGGATTTTATACGCCAGGTTTTTTTGAATAGTTGAATTAATATGTTTGGGTGATGCGTTAAAATCTAAAATACCAACCAATATATCAGCAGAATTTTTCCAAGTTCAAAAACTCAATTATAATAGGGAATTTAAAAAAGTAAAAATAAACAACAGGAAGAAAATAGATAAATTATACAAAGCACGGGTTGAAGACAGTAAGATAGATAATGATAGATGGTTAAAGAACTTGTCGGGTGTCGAGGTGCCACCTAATGTATACAAAATGTTAGCGTTGGGAGACAAATTTGGATTACCGATAACCAAAAAAGATATCCAACTTCCAAATTATTTAGCTGAGATAGAAGGTATAATCAATGTATTACCGAGTGAGAATAGAGAACTAACTAGAGCAAAAATAACTAATTCACTTAAAAATTACCTAGTAAAAGAAAGATACAACTATAATGACACAATTATAGATAATTTAATTAAAGAAACTAGGTTTTTCTTAAACAATAATAGAGATATACTCGTAGTTAACGCAAATAAGGGTAATTGCACTGTACTTATAAAGAAGGATGAATATGATAGTAAGGTTAACGAATTGTTGTCGGATGAATTGACTTATATGTTAATGAACACTGGCCCCACCCCAAGTATAGAAAGACAAAATAACCAGATAATTAGAATATTAAAACAAGATGGTGGTATTGATGAGATTACTGCGAAACGTTTGATGAATTATAAAGGTGTATCACCTAGATTTTATGGACTTGTTAAAGTACATAAGGACGGTAATCCATTAAGACCAATCGTGTCTAGTATAGACTCACCTACATATGAGCTAGTCAGATTTGTAGCAGGAGTTTTAACAGTGTCATTCAGTTGTTACAACATATTTCGAATTAAGGACTCATTTGAATTTGCAAATAGGGCCAAGGATAAGATTTTACCAGTTGACCACGAAATCATCTCATACGATGCAATCTCGCTATTTACCAATATACCAAAAGATTTGGTAATTAAATTGATAAATGATAACTGGGATCTCATAGCAGAGCAGAAGTCGTACGTTTTTTATTTGACTCCACTTACTTTGTAGTAGGGGGTAGATATTACAAACAGATTTTTGGTACTCCTACGGGTTCTTGTTTAAGCCCTTTACTGGCTGACATTGTCATCAACAGTGCACTAAAATATGCACTGAGTACACACATAAAAATTATTACTTACATTAAACATACTAGTATACTTGAAATAATATGCTTGATTTAATTTTATATATGTTTGCTGTAATGTTATTTTGTTGCAATAACAATGTGTATTTACTCATAT